>WAAE01011199.1:0-44607 GCA_013400495.1 Nicator chloris | reverse complement strand
GTGCGGGGCCGGGCCGTGGCCGGTGTGCGGGGCCGATCCGTGGCCGGTGTGCGGGGCCGGGCCGTGGCCGGTGTGCGGGGCCGGGCCGTGGCTGATGTAGGCGGCTCCCAGCCTGCGGTTCCTGGCCTATGAGGATTCCAGAGTTCAATCCATGTCCTGGACTTACAAGCAAGCTTAACAATCTGAAACCTGCTTTGCCTAGGTAGGTCATGAACCCTGTTATTGTGATTGCTTGGGATTGGCATCTTAGAGATATTTAGGATAGGTTTAATTTCCCAGTTTGTGTATTTCCAACCATTGAATGCTTTTGGTGCAGAAATCTGAATTTATGAGTTCTTAATGTTGTAATTATTCTAGCAAACCCATAACTTGAAGACCAAACTGTGAATTATATTTTAAATAAACAAGAAGGTTTCTCTGTTGAGAATTTCAACCCTAAGTACTGGGGTTTTTCCATTTCACCAGGTGTTCATGGAGATGTGAATAATACCATCTTTTACATCAGGTGGTCAGATGGAGTTTCTTCTTTCTTTTGATGATGTTGAAAGGAATGGACCCAGGCCGAAGCCTCTATTAAGAGCAGCTCTTTATTAATAAGAATGAGGGAGGGGCTCGCCAGGCTGCTGCCACGCCGTGGTGTCTCCGCCGCCCGGGGAGGAGGTGCCGATCTGCTTCGTTTGCGCAGTGCGATGCAGGCGGAGCAGGAGCGTTCGACCTCGCGGGGTTCGCCGAACGGTCACTGAGGCTCCAGTTTTCTAGGGTTGACTTGCTGGCACCTATATTCAAAAGTTAGGGCAACACAGCTACTAGCTTTGACATGATGGAGCTTACTGTTGCTGGTCCTTTGGTGAATATCTTTTGGCTCTGCATTGTCTAGGGAAGCTGTTATTTCATAATCTTGTAAGGTGGTCCCGCTCTGGTGCCTCTTAATTTGCATATTCTGAAGCATTTGGCCAATCAGAATTCTCAGGTGGTGTGTGGGCTGAGGTCGCCATTTTGTCGAGTGCTGAGCGTCTCGTGGAAATGATCTGAAACATCCCGCTCCCCGGAATCTTCACACTTTGCTAACAGGTAAGTTAAACTTTAATTCTGCTAACAGTGACAAGCAACAAGGATTAATAGTAACAACTAACTGGCATCCATCCATAACATTCGGTAACAGTCACTAACAGTACTAAGTAACAAATAACTGGCTCCTATCCATAACAATGTCATTTTGCTCTCAGGGTGGTAGAAGTGTTGCTTTAGCATTCCTACATTTTCAGAGTTGGAACTGTATCCTGAAGACTTAACAATAAGAATTTTCTTTTATCCGGAAAGGGCTGTGAATTAGAGTGTTTCTCTCAGATGTCTCAAATAACTCACTTGTGCAAAGTAAATAGTTGTGTCTGTATCAATGAGGGAAGACGAATTCATTAGCTGCTAATATTTTGATGAATCCTGAAATGTAAAAGTACTGCTGAGCAAGTAAGGAATTTCATAGTCTTAAACAGTTCAGTGGCTCCTTAGACCCAAGCATTCCTTTTGGTATGGTACTTTTGCAGTGAGCTACACCAAAGAGATATTCAAGTCTTAGATGTGATCAGTATCTTTACAGACCTTTTTATTAGACAATCCAGTCTTTGGCTGCTGGTGATGACTTTAGTGACTGCTTGATTCAGTTGTCTCTGCCCATTTTCTCTCTGTCAGGTAAGCTGCATTCAGCTTCAGAGAGGTTTCATTTTTCCTTCATGTAATTCTTGTTTTCTATTAAAATTGGTTCAATAACATTAAGTGTCAAAATGAGAGTTTTACATGACAAAAAGGGAGAGCGATTCAGTTCTTCAACTATAAAATAATCAGAATTGTACAGGGCAAGAGGAATAAAGTTTTCTTGTTTTCCTTCTTTCTTGTTCTCCTGCCTTCATACATAGGCAGTTTTTTGGGAAGGAATAAAGGTGATGCAGAGAGTTGATAAAAATGCGTCACTCAGGGTTCAAAAAATTACAGTAAATTAGAATTATAATATTTAGAGCACATTCCATTTCAGATCATACATAAATTATGGACAAACGTTCATAATGTAATTAGAATTTTTAAAATACCTCCTTTTAATTTTCTTCATTCAAATATTTATGCCTAAATAAAGGACTGTAAAATACAATAAAGCTCAAAAGTGAAATTTTTGTGAGAAAGCCATATTTCAATATAAATCTTGCTGTCTTTCATGTGTCCCTCTTGGAACTAAATTGTTCCGGTTCTTCCAATCTCTCTTCATTTGCCTTTTTCTAGACAGCCTGTATCTCCCTGTAGCATTCAGTTTATTCGCTTTTATGCACTAATTCCAGTAAGGGAATTCTCAGTGAAAGAGAGCAAGTACTTTGCCTGCGTAATAGCATTGACTGTCCCCTCTCTGTATTCCCCAGCTGAGTTTTCCTTATGAAAAAAGTATGGCCTTGCTTCTTTACCACATCCTTCCAAACCTTCTGAACACCTGCACGTCCTGCGCAAAGCAGCTGATCCCTTATTAATTGTCCTTTTGACTCATCTCCTTGCTGTTTTATAGAGGAAGATCAGAGGTGCTAATGGTGAGGGTTTCTGGCAATGAGCTCAATAGCTGACGATGCTGCTGAAAGCTGTCAGTTAAAAACTGCTATTAAACTTTTCAGGACAAACTTTGTGGTTTTCATTTCAACTTGCTGCATTGGATTCTGTAGTAAATTAAACAGCTGGGGTTTTGAACACAAATATGTTCTGAAGTGCTGTGCTGGTTTGTGCCATATAAAGGAAATAGATCTCTGATGTTGTATTACTGGCTGTGTTGTTAATGTTAGTTCAGACGAATTAACAAATCAGTAAAAGTTTACATTTCAGATACATGAGTCGTATTTCAAGATTCTAATTCAAAAATCATTCCCATATTTTAAAGACTTGCTAAAATAGTGCTGAGGCATTCTTAAATGTGAGGTATAGAAAATTTCTGTCCTTTTATTCAGCCTCTGAGTAGTCAGGCCTGAGTGTAGCACACAAAGAACAAGTGACTGTAATCAGGAGTTGTTCACTGACCTTCACTAGGGCAGAAGAAAACTTCAAATTAGGCCTGGACACCACTCATATGTACACAAAGGCCTTGCTGCAAGAGGCCCCATTGCTGTCTTTGGACTGAGAGCAAGAGCCCCTGAAGCCATGTCACCCTTCTGCAGGAAACTGCATTCCTTACCCAACAGGGAGCTCTCAGGTGGCAATAAAGGAGTCCAATGCAGCAGTGGACTCCAATCATGGCCAGATATTTCAAAGGAGGTTGTAGTGAGGTGAGTGTCAGTCAGTCCCTTCTACCAGGTAGCAAGTGACAGGATGAGCCAAAATGGCCTCAGATTGCACCAGCAGAGGTTTAGATCGGATATCAGGAAAAAATTCTTCATGGAAAGGCCTGTCAAGCACTGGAACAGACTGCACAAGGAAGCTGGAGAGTCACCATCCTTGGAAATACCAAAAAAATGTGTCGCTGTGGCACTTGGTTTAGTGGGGAATGTGGTGATGGTGCTGGGTTGGTGGTTGGACTTGATCATCTTGGAGGGCTCTTCCAACCTTTAATGACTTTGTGATTTTAAATACTCGGGTAGCTTGGAACTAACCACACACCGTTCAGAGCACTAGCTTTATTTCTTCTGAAAAGGGTGACAGAAATTTGGGATTATTGGTTGTCTGCAGTTTGCGTAAAGTTTTAATGTCCTCATTTTCTCTGTTTTAAAACTGCCTAATTTTAATACTCTTTTAAAATGTAAAGGAGCATGATTTTAGATGGTTTAAAACTTGTCTGATGACATGTAGATGGTTTCAGTTGTTTAATTAATTTGTTATGGGTATTTCTATCATAGGCCATACATCTACAATTGCTTTTCAGCACTTTTCTGATATTATTCAAACTATTATTTAAATTCCAGAAGAAAACCCTAAAACAAACTAACAAACAAAACCCAGAAAATGAACATTGATTGTTTGGCTTTGCTGGCCTGTTTTTACTAAAAATACTTACTTTTCCTTTTGTAGTATTTTCCCCCTGGTCATAACTGCTAGAAACCAGATTTAATTCCTATAAAAATTTTGCAAGTTTATATCACATTTTCATAATTTACCAGAAGATTATTGAAGTACTTCAGTTGTTTTAAGTTTATTGCCTTACGCCTAAATTTTCAATGACACTTGTTAGATGTGACTGTCAATTTACTGTCTCCTTTCCCACAGGGATATGTTATGAGCTCTTTTTGCTTGTCAGATGAAAAGGGAAGAGTCTATTCTGTGCAGCACCAAAAAAAAAAAAGTTTTTTTTTTCACCCGCCACATACAAGGTATTTGTTTTTTTCTTATCAGTCTTATGTAATTCTGATAAATCCAAAGAGACCTGGACCAAACTTAGAAATAACATTCTGCTACACAGGAAATGTCAGTGTGCAGAGAGTCAGATTTGGAACATTATAGTCATGTGAAAGCTGTGACATTGTCTCTTGGCTCATCATACTGTTAAAAAAGAAGGGAAGAGAGGCTTCAGCAGGAATAGGTTTCTTATATGTACAACAAAACGTTTGAGGAAGGGGAGTGAAATAGGAGATAAAGAGTGGTGAGAGAAGACTGTTAGAGCAGAGGAAGATTAGGTAAAAGAGAATATTACCATGGAGTAAGAGGAGAAAAAAGCATATACTTTTAATATGCTGATTTATGCTGTGCAACTTACATCCCCTGTAAGGAGCCTGTTAAAGTCACCAAGTGGTAACTGGCAGACAAAGGACATCTGTATGGGGGAGAAGGTTGTTAGCTCATCTGAGTTTGAAAAGATGACAGCCTCCAGTTTCATATTGCTGTCATTTCATTACAGGTTTGTTGGGGCTTTCTTTCCCCCCCAGACTAAAGCTCTGCTGCAGTACAGAAAGGGGTACTGGCCTGTACCCCCATGTGGAGGTTTCACATTTGCCAGTTTGTGATGGTTTCAGTGTTTGCTCCTCTGTGAGATAATGATTAGGAGAAAATACAAAGATTGAAATGTGACAGCTTCAAAAATATGGAAAATAATGTAGCTGTAAGGGTATAATATTTGAAAAGAATGAATTATAATTGTGTTAATTATGAACTGTAACAAGTTTGTTTCTGTGAGCTGTGGGACAGTTTGTGCCTAGTAAAGCTCCTGTTGCTCAAGATGTTTTGTATGGCTTAGAAAGAATCAAATGGTTTTTGTTTTTCTCAGTAAAACAGATAACAAAAAGATTGACTTTATTTTTTTTCTTTTTAATTTCATCAAAAACTTAAACCATCTATAATTTGCATGGATATGTGATTTTCAGAGTTAGTTTGATGTTTGGTTTTGAATTTTACTCTGTTTACTGATACTGAATTATTGAGTTTATTAACATCAGTGGTTTTTTCATGTAGTTTCAGAGATTTAATAGATTTATGCCATGGACTGTAAAAGAAAAATTACATGCTCTGTGCTACTTAAAATTTTAATAAGCCTGTTGACATGTTTTGAAATGAATTCTATATGTAATGAAAATAGTGGTTGCAGTTTTTCTCGTCTTGTATTACTTTTTTTAATTCTGTGCAATTATTTCCTAACATGCTTTAGATAATTACAAGTATGACCTGTATGAAAACTCAGTATTGGCAGCTGTAATGTCATGGCATTAACAAGGAAGGGATAACATAAGCCCAGCCATTTGTGTTTGAATGGGGTCTGAGGCGTGGCACAGTGAGTTGGGGAAAATTTCTTACCCTTGCATTTTAAAATGTCCACCTAAGATCAATATCAGAAGCGATGACAGTGGATGCATTCCCTGTACTGAAAGATTGATTTCCCTCCGCTGTAAATGTGTCCCAAACTGATGTGGTAAAGCACCCTGTTCTGGCATGCAGGGACATCGGTTTTGAGCTGAGCAAGGAGGAAGAAGAAATTTTTATGCGTAAAATTTTGAAGTAAATGATGAGGTGTGTGACTGCAAAAGTTAAGGCTTAAATTATTAAATAACTCTTCAAAGATAAGCCACTTAGACAGGTGGTGGCTTCCTGTATATGTGAACCTGTGTAAAGTCAATCTCGTGTTACAAACATTTTTGAGGGAAGAATCATAACGTGAAATGAGTATCTCCAGGTATCCAAATGTAGTAAGGATGCTGTGAAGCAGCATTGCTTTGTGTAAGGGGACATTTCGTTCTTTGGAATTATTTGTCCCGTATTTGTAATTTTCATTTGAAATTGGCTTTCCTAAGAGTGAAAAATCCATCCCTACTGTTTGTAGAGTGTACTGTGAGTAAACCTCAGCTTTGGGTAACTGGAATTTTAAGAGTGTGTGTAAGAAAGTCACGCATACTGACTGGAAGTATCTTATCTTATGCACTCCTTGTAACAATATGCTATTTTTAATAAAACAGTGCAATATTGAGTGCAGTTGAGGATAAGTAGAACATGAATTCAGGATAAATAAATAAATAGAAGAAATTATCTATGTCCTGCTAAATTCTAAGCATGCCAACAACATAAAATACAGATTCTGCGCTGTGGTATCATTCCATTATAGTTTATTTTTTCAGCCTCTGATAACATCAAAAATCAAAAAATACCAATAATTATGGTGAATTAGATCTTAGTGAGTCAATCATGGGTTATTGAGGTTGCCTTTGGAAGGGGAGAAATCCACAAGGAGACAGTTATGAGAATTTCTTGTAACTGAGATAGACACCACCATGTTGATGAGAATCCTAAAAAGCTCAGGATTTCCTTATGACTCCACCACGCCCCTGGGCAGACCATTCCAGCACTTTATCACCCTTTCTGTAAAAACTTTTCCCTAATATCTGATCTGTATTTCCCTTGACACAGCTTGAGACTGTCCTCTTGTTCTGTCAGTGCTGCCTGGAGAAAGAGACCAACCCCACCTGACCACAGCCACCTTTCAGGGAGTTGTAGAGAGTGAGAAGGCTCACTTGAAGCTAAATGTTATCCGGGGCGTAGTTTTAGTTGCGTATCTTACATTTTTCAAAGCACAGGAGTTCTGTTTCCTTTTCTGCATTCCCCAGACATCTCTTGCTGCTTGTTCTCCAGGTTGTGTGTGAAAAGCTGGCTCAGGCAGGCTTTTGTGATCCAGGACTGTATTAGAGCCATAAACATCAGCTGCCCCAAACAAGGTAGCTGTCTCTGAACCCTTTCCACAGATTGTGCTGAGATGGAACGTACTTGGCAAGTTTGTCACTGGCATCTGACCTTCTGTCCTCATCTGGAAATGGCACGTCTGTAATGCAGGGGGTTTTAGTCTCTTTTCGTGCTCTAAACAAGTAAACAAGAAAGAAGGGAAGTAAAGCATTCATGAAAAGCACAAGTGGTAACCTTGGAGACTGCGAATGAAGGGTGCAGAGCTGTTAATTTCTTTTCAAGCTCAAGTGCTCCAACAGTCTGTTCATATTTCCTGTATGATGCAGACATCCACATTTCAGGAACAATGCAAACAGTAAGTGTACATCTTACCCTTGCAGCTTGGAGTGTGCCTCTGGGCGAGGAGAGACGTGACTGTGCAAGACCAGCCAGGTTTCTGTGCCCGATCCCCCAGCAGGCTGAGATGGAGGCTCTTGGTTTTCCTGTCCCTTTATAAGTGGATTTAACTTGGGGATGCAGAGCAATACCCCATCATTCAAGGCATGTGTTCAGTTTTGAATATAAAAGGGGCTGTGCTGCTGTGGGGAAGAGAGGTATGTGTTACCCAGCTGCTTTCTAAACCTGGGGAACTATTGCCAATTGTTTTTGCGTGGCATAACAGATCTATTTCTGTCTGTTAGGATCAGGAAAAGAACAGTTGTGCTGTTTTATGATTATTTCATAATTAAATACTAATTGCTTTTAGTTGCGGTTAGAGTGCCTGGGATATTTGGAGCTGGAAGTAGTATTTCTGATATTTCTATGATGAAAAAGGAGATTTGCATCTGTACTCCCCTGCTAACTCCACCAGTTGTGAGTTATTAGTGGCAGGAGTGTCATAGCTAATTTGTAGTAAGAGGAATTAAAGTTCTTGAAGTGTGCAACACAACAAATACTGTGCAGCTCTACAGTTTCAATAAAATGACGTCCCCGGTTCTCCTCTGTTGGCCGCGATACGGAGGCGTGTCCGTGTGGCTTCAGTCCCCGTTTTTTTTTCTTGTATGTTTAATGTATTTACATTTGCTCCCACACTTGCAGCTTGGGAGCAGATGTTGGTAGGTGCAAGTGCATGGCTGTGGGTCTCAGCCTCCTAGGCTGCTGCTGGTTTTCTCAGGCAGCAGTGAGGCCTGTTGAAGAGATTAGTTTTTCTGAAAACATATCCTGGGAAAACTGAGATAAGAAATGTAAATAACCCTGCACCTAGAACTTGTTCACATAGAGGTGTTGTTTCTGATTAGCCACTCATGGTGATGGGGTGGTGAACATGGACCAATCATGTCCAGCTGTGTAAGAACCTATAAAAAGGGGTTCCTTTGTTAATAAAGTTAGAGTTCTTCAGCCTTAGAAGAAGTTGAGTTTGTGTCATTTGTCAATGCGGCAACAGTGACACATGGCAGTGGCCAAGAGCGAGATTTGGTAGCTAGATGGGCAGGTAGGAGATGGTATCTCAGTGGTGCTTGCATTCCTCCTGTCAGGGCTGGTGAGGGTGTGTGGAAGTGCAGAGAACTGTGCTCAAGCCCACAGTCGTTATTTAATCTCACCAGGCCTAAGCTATCACCGGAGTTAGTGGGAGTTTCACTCAGTTATCCAGGCTGAGATGCAGCCGGGGTTGAGAACATCCCTCAGGTGTCTCATACATCATATCCAAATGCCTGGAGCCTCATCTGCTGGCACCCAGGAAACTCCATGACTTACCTTTTATTTGACTCAAGAAAAAGAATCTGAGCCAGAGTTTCCTGTGAACCTTCCACCTGTTGAGAGCTGCACATATTTCTTCTTTTTCTAACACTGTGTAAGGATTACTGTTGTGTTGGAATTTTTTGGAGCACCAAGGCTGGACCTCAGGGTGCTTCCTTGGAGCTGCAGTGTCACGTGGTGGTGATCTGTACAGTGCTGCACCTCTGACTTGGCTTTGAGCCTAAGGAAATGCAAGGTCTCACAGAGGAAAGAGGATCATTCTTCACTTTCTTCTGGTTGTGATTTTCCGGTTAATTCTTCTTCTCAGGAAATCTAGCTTCCTTCCTCACTTGAATCAGATGTTCTCTTTGTTCTCTCACAATGTTCAATATATTATTAACAAAAACTACACATGAAAAAAAGATTTCTTCATCTCCCACTCAAAGGAATAAAAGAACATGAAAAAAATCCAACAAATCTACTGTTTTCCTAATTCTCTCTTTCTGTGATTGTTATGCAAAACTTTCTGGGTTTGACTTGTCCCTTTTCTGTCCCACTTCACATTTCCTTTTAGCATTTTTCCTTTGTTTTTCAGCTTCATCTTTATATAAACAAAAATAAATTAATTATCTTAGATTCATTTAATTCTAGAAATTAAAATTAGTTCTGGAATTTTATTGGTTTTACTGTTTCTCCATCCTTGTAGACAGCAGCATATCTTGCTTTTCAGATTTTCAGGCTATGATCCAATTTGCAAACACTTCAGTGATTTTCTCTTCATGTACATGTTTGAGAATTACAAGGAAGACCAGAGTTAGCTTTTGAAGGGGCTTCTTACCACAGAGAGAAATTCAGCCTGGCAGTGTAATTTTAATTGATGGCCAAATGGACTGGAAAGTAAACTACCCAAAAGCCTAACAGAGGCAATGCTTCCTTTTCGAAGTGCTAACACAGCAATGAAGTTGGCTGGTTGTAAAGAACTAGGCTACCTCAATAGCAAATATTTTTAAAATTATTATCTCTCTCTCTGCAGAGAGATGTGCAGTTAAATAATACTATCACAGAAGGTTCCTAGATGTTTTAAGGTTTGGATTGGTTGTTGGTTTTTGTTCTGGTTTTTTGGTTTGGTTTTTTTGTGTGTGTGTGGGTGGGGGGTTGTTTGTTTGTTTTGTCTGCTTTTTCTGCATCCTCATTTCTTCCACATGTCAGGCATATGGTAAATATATTACAGGCACTGGGATAAGTCTTTCTGCAGGAGAAAACCCTAACCCTGAAATGAAGGTCTTAAGGTTATTTTTTGGCATTGATTCATAGAAACAGATGGTTTATCCCAGAAATTAGCACTACATGACAGTTCTTTCAGAAATTAAAGAGTTAGTAATCATCTCAGAAGAGATGATGCAAGGGGGAGGATAAATAATGTAATCTCTGTGGGAACTTTGCAGTGGTCTATAACCTTCAGGAAAAGACACAGGAAAACACTGTAGAAAGATTCAGACACAAGGGAGACCAGGATGTGAACATGATGGAATCTGAGGGAAAGACAATGAGATTCAGTTCAGCTGTGCTTAGTTGTGACTGTTCAAAGGCTGATACAAAATGGCCATCGTGGCTTGCTGGCAAGACATGGGCAGTGCTGTGGTGGAGCCGTCCTGTTCCTCGGCGTACGGAAACCAGAACCATCCCTGGCTGTGCAACGGGAATGTTCCATGGGCTGCTCTGCTGGAGATGTTTGTGAGGCACACAAGCAAAAGCCAGGAAAGGCAGTTTATATTTTGCTGTATTTCTAGTGCTCTGTTACATCTCCTCTGTGGTTATGAAAATTTGTTTTGAGGGACATGGGCAAAAATTTTGCAGCCAAAGAAAAGGCCAGTATGCATTTCCAGTCATGATTGAGCTAACTTAACTAGCCGATGTTTTCCAGTATTTGTGGATGAAAATGTTCACTTAGGTGGCAGTAAAGAGCTTTAAACTGTAAAGCTGTAAATGTTGTTGAAAGTGGAAATTAAGGAGACTTCTGTGATGTGGGTAAAAACATATACAGTAATTAATAAAGAGACAGTAATTTTAACTGTGGGCATGGGGTACAATCAGCTTTTATACTGAAGGGAGGACACTCCGGAGTGATACCTGTGCTTGAAGTGCTCATGAGCAGAGATCTTCCTCCCTGGAGCCTCACATCTTGTTGACTGAAGTCAACAGCAATGTTGTCATTAGTTACAGAAGTGCAGTATCAAATTTATACAGCATTTAACTGCATGTTTAAGTGTATAAGAATTTATAACATAAAGGGATAGTTAGAAATCGTGAAACCTAACCACTCATCCCTGTATGTGCCTTCCAAGTAATGATAATAGAGAACTGTTGATAAATGTGCAAATAAACTGAAATCTCTTGCCAGTATGAGAAATGCAGAGTTTCAGTATCAGTAGCACTGCTTCTCTTCCTGTGTTGTTGTGCTAGTGGGTTACTGAAAAACAACAGCACATTGGATGAGAGTTGCAATAGGTATAAAGGTACGTGTTAGAAGAACCAGCTACTTCTGCCTGAGAAGGATGTATTATATGTAAATATCCACCACATAAAAATATAAAAATTCAGAGGTAGAACAAAATAAAATCTATACGATTTGTAAAATGCACAGGTTTTATAGTACTGTAAATTCTTTTCAGAGATAATGGAAAAGTTTAAGACATACATATATAAGCATCAATCATCAAATAACTATTGACAGGTAGAAGTTTGATGCACAAAGCTTCCGACATAAAAGGATGAGAAAATAAAACAGCAGAAAGAGATCATAAAATATATTAAACACCTGAACCAGTGATGAAGCTGGAAAATGGTATAATGTTTGAATTTGCAGCATTCTGGAGAGGTAGGCTGAAAAATAGAAGAGGAGGAGCAGAATGTCTGAACGGGAACTTAAGATAGTGTAGAGCTGATCAGGTGTAGGTCATCACTACAGTTTAATGCTAAATCTTTGCAAAAGCATAGCAAAGACTAAAAACAACCAACTAAACACAACCCTCTCAAAAAAACCCCAAATGAACGAAACACACAAACCAACAAACATGCAAAAAATCCAACCTAACCCCCCCATATTTGATGGAGGGATGTTTGGTGAGAGATTGGCTCAGGAAGAAAAACCCCAGAACTGTAAAAGAATGAATATGCTATTAAAGAGCATCTCAAACTTCAGGGAAATAGTGCTTTTAAAGAGTCTATTTCTGCTGTAAGAACATGCTGTGAAATGTGTTCATAAGCTCAAGTAACATTTTTACAGACAAATGAAAATCCTGCAGCTCTCTCCAGCTTATCAAGTCATATTCAGTCACCTCTGAATCTATGTTTTTTGAAGACCGCTCTGGATAGTGCTTGGAGAGGAAAAAGGAAATTATTAAAGCCCTCAGATTTCTGTAGTAAAGAGGTAGTCTAAACTTTTGGATAAAATATGCCTATTAATTATAATGTTATCAGATTGACCTGGGTATCTCTAGTACTCCAGATAAACTGCACAGAACTTGGCAATTAGCATTTGTTAATTCTTGATACAGAGTTTAGAAGAGAGTTTTGCTGAAATAATTCATCCAAATATATGTATTTCTGAATAGGAAAAATAATAGAAAAAAAGAACATCTTTCAGGTGACACTCTTCTTGAAGTTATTTGGCATTGCAAACTGCAGAGCATCCGGTTTAGTTTAAAATGCCTTTAGACACGAACTCCTTTAATTGCCTACATTTTTTTTCAATTTTGGAGGTACCCCTCTATGTGGGTTTGCAAAGAGGTCTCCATGTACTTGTGACAATATCCTGAGCGCTTGCTGCCGCTGGGGTGGGAGTTGGAGGTGTTGTGGCGAAGCTGCAGGTGTGGGGCAGAAGCTGCGGAGTGCTGGATGTGTGTGACCACTGAGATGGCAGCTGGGCCACGGGGCTGCTCCTTCTGCTGGGAGGGAATGGCTCCTGTGGCTACAAAGGGTTCCCTGCAGCACACACAGAGACTTCCATGGGGACTAAGAACCTGCTGGATGGACACCTAGTGGTCTGCTCATTTCACTTCACCCTGCTGTTCCTGAAGGGCAGCAATCCTGCTCTCTGGATAGCCCAGGAAAAGCTTCTAACTGAGCCTTTTTAATGAAATTTCATCGTCACAATGAGCAGGAGCGATGTTTACCTGGATTTCCAGCTAGCTCCATGTGTAGAGTGTGTTTGTCAAAGCACAGGCAAGGGAAGTTTGAGGAATAAAAATTTAGGAAAATTAAGGCAAACTCAAGTCTCATTTTGGTGGTGAGCATTAGAAAATCCTCGTGTAATTAGGTCTGAGCCTGCTTTTGGTTTTTGCAATGGCTTTTGTTTAAACAAAGCTATATAATAAGAAGAAATAATGTTACACTGCTCAAGATCTAGCTTCCTACTTGTGGTTGGCTATTCCAGATAGGGTGAATGACAGAGCATCCAAAAAAAGCTTTCTATAATGTAAGGAAAACTAAGTAATCAAGATACTTTAAATGCCTATTCCCTCCAAAGGAAGGTGAAGTAGCCTTTATTTCCCCCAATAAACTACACCTGAAAAAGTGACAGGAACCAATGGAACATCCTTGAATCTGTGTCAGGGAAGTGGAGGCTGGATAGTAGGAGAATGTTCTTCCCCCAGAGGGTGGCCAGGCACTGAACCGGCTCCCCAGGGCTCTGCTTATGGCTCCAAGCCTTGCCAGAGCTCAAGAAGTGTTCAGACAATGCTCTCAGGCACAGGGTGGGATTTCTGGAGTATCCTGTGCAGGGCTGGGGGTTGGACTGAAGGATCTTGATTGATCCCTTCCCATTCAGTGTTTTCCATGATTCTATGGAATGTATATCATATCTCCATCTTTAGTAAATTGCCTTGAAATGTGACTTATTAATTTGGCAATACTGTGATTTGTCTCCTTTTCATTAACTATTTTCCCCATCAAAGTATTTTGATATGTTTGGTATGATATGGAGTGTGTCACTGCTTCAGAAATCTCTTTATGGGGGTTGTAGGAAGTTTAAACCCCAAGAGACTCTCTGATGAAATAAAGTGATAGCAGCAGTTGCAGTGCTGATCAAATGCACTTTTTACATCCTCGTCCACATCTCAAGTGTGGTGTCAGAAGCTGCTTCAAAAGGGTGGAAGGATGGAACTTCTTTTAGAAAGTTTTGCAATGCATATCCCCTGGACAGAAAAAAATCTATCTAAAGCAACATTAGAAATAAAACCACTAGTCTTTGCTATAACTTTTTTATTGTCTCTAGTGAAAACGTTCAAGAGAGAGTTTCACTGGCCTCCTTTAGCATCTTATTTGTGCCTAAGAAGCTGATGTATAAGAAAGATATTTAACTTTGGGGCAACTGCAATTCTGAAGTCAGCACATTCTGTTCAGTTTCACTGAGTGAGAAGGACCTTAAATAAGCTCTCACTCCCCTTTTGATCATAATGCTAGAATGGGCCCAAAATCCAGCCAGTTTTCCTCTCTTTTGAGCTACAAGTGAAAATGAAGACCCCCTGTAGAAACTCACCTTGTAGGCAATGCTCACATCTTTGCTGTCAGAAAACGGGGACTGATACTATTTGTATATGACTGTTTAGGCAGCTGTTCAGGCTGCTGTTGTAGATACCACACAGATTCAAAACAAAAATTAGGCTTCAACTCCATAGCCTGTAAAAGTTCTCTGCAAGTTAGAGAACATAGTTTGAAGCAGAACAAAGGTCAGGATGTCCAGTGGATTAAGCAAATTCCAAGCCATACTGCTGCTAGGTAATTCCTGTAGTTTATTACTGTGTATTCTACAGACAGTGGCACTAACTGGCTGTGTGGAACAGATACTGCACTGAGCACGATTTCTTCTGGTCCCACCATTGTTCTATAGCAGTAATGCCAGAGTTACAGAAGGGTGGAAGGCTCACAGAAAGCTGAAGTTATTTTAGATCAACGAAGCAGCATTATTTCCCTTGTTCACAAGTGCCCTGCTAGATGCAGTAACTGTATTCTTATGTTTTGGTGTTGGATTTGTAACTTTGAGGGACTCCAGTGAAGCATCCCATGTGCTTTTGCTTACACTGAGGAATGGCAAAGGTTCTGTAGGAGCCTTGAATCCAGAAATGTTTGACCATTGCCATCAGCATCCCAGGCCCTTTCCGTTTTCTAGGGGTAGGAAATGATGCTACTTGCTCTCTTCAGCAGACTCACAAAGAATAAAGGAAGAGCATTTATGGGACTTTTTGAGTTGCTGAACATACTGCCACGGAGTAGCTTGTCTCTAAACCAGTGGGGAATATCCAGCACAAACAGATGGCCAATCATCATTCAGCTCTGTGCTGTAAAGCACACAACAGTTCTCTCTCTTGTCTCTTGACAGTGTCAGATTAGTGACAGGGCTGTGCACAGCAGCCTCTGAGTGCCTGGGCCCTGCCTGGCTGTCTTTGCCAGAACTACCTGGCCTGTTGCTGGAGATGCAGAGGTTTTTTCTTCCCCTCCTTTGCCAGACCCCACAAGACAGATTTGTGTCCTGCCAATGTTGTTGTGCTGGGATTCAGCTTGTGAGGACTCTTCTGAGGAATAAAGGAAGGAGAACAGAGTGTTAGCATATAGCTATTTCCACTTTTGCTGCTGAGGACAGACTCAGCCTTCCTGCTGGCCTTGCAAGAGAATAGACCTGTTTGATCAGGTGCTTTGCACTGATGTGCAGGGCTCAACCCCAGGTGCGTGTTCAGGAGGAAGTGTTGGGTGCAGCAGCTTGTCATGAACGCAAACCCGTGTGTACTGCTGAGATTTACACACATGCACACACCTTTCACTAAAGAGTGCTGAAAACATTTGAACTTTACTTCTTTCCCCCAGTTCCTTCCCCTTCTGGGACCAGCACAGGGGCATAATTAGATTCAGGTTTTAGAAGCTGGCTCAGCTGTACCATGCAGTATTGATGTAGTAGAGTGGACAAGGTCTGTGTGTCTGTGCAATTGCAAGCCCACAGCAGCTGGTTCACCTTACGGGCTGTAGGCTTCTCATGGGAAAAGGAGAGGCACAGTCAAGGTTCTGCCAGCTGTTCTCTCAGATGTGGTCTCAGTGCCTTGCCAGGACACCCTACCAGGCTGTTCCTACCAGGTATCTCCTTTCTTCAAAGCAATTTTCAAATGCTTCCATTCCAAAAAACCAAGAAACAAACCCAAAAACCCAAATCCCAGCCTTCTTGAAAATGTTAGACCAGTTTACCAAAGAAGGAAGATGTTTTCAGCCAAATGTTCCTTTATTTGTTGTAAATAAATCAGATGTTGGCTACATGAACATCTTCTCTCACTTCTCTTGTTTGCAGCCTACACTGACAGTTAACTTCTTAGAAACTTTAAAGTAAAACTCATCTGCAGAAATCTTTCCTTTCAACAGGCTCTGAAAATGTCCAGGTTTTTTGTTTGGTGGTTTTGTTGGTGGGCTTTTTTTGCATAACGTATTGTATACCTCCCTGTGGTCTTTACTTGGTCATCAAGAAGGAGTTTACATACCTGTTAAAATAAGTGCACTCAGAGATGCCAGCAGGAGAAGGTGCATAAGGATATAGTTTATATATGCAGGTTGCAAGCTAATAAAAACCCAGTCTCTTCATGTTCCCAGGCTTGTGAATATTTATCATCATAAGCAAGTAGCAGAGAGAGGCTTGGCTGACAAAGTCATTGCCACCAATAGAAAACAAATGTCCTAAGAGAAAGCAGGTTCTTGTAAAGTCCCAGGTAAAAGCTGTTGACAGTTTCCTCTGTCTCTTAAGTGGCCCTGAGCTAAACCAGCCCCATAAATTAAGGTGCTCAAGGACAGTATGTAACAGAACAGACATTCTGCCAGCTTCTCGCGAGTGCCCAGTAAGCATCCCCTCATTTGCTCTGAAAGCAGCTGAGTGAGCTAATTGTAGGGCTGAGGAAGCATCAGCAGGTTGCAAGAAATCATTAGTCACCTCTGCAATATACCTACTAAATTCTGAGTACATTTAAGCAAAGCTGTTGCTCTCAGTCCTGCGGTGCAGAATATAGACAAGCCCAAGGCTCTGTATGTAATCAGCAGACGTGTGTCAGTAACTAAAACCACAGCCCTCTCTCCCAGTACCAAACCAACACAGAAGAGCAGCAAGAGCAGCTGGAAGCAGGCTTTGCTTCCACGATTTTCCTAGGCACATGCAGCTTGACACACCAAGTTGATGCGACATGCAGCACAGGATCCAGTTCTTTGAAACCACCCATTGTGTGCTGGAGCAAGGCTAGAGGGTTTTGAGTTTTCACATCGAATGTAGAACAGCAACTGATGCTGGATCAAGCATAATGGCAAGGTTGGATGAGGCACTGAGAGAAACTACAGTACAAAGGTAACTCTTTAGGGAAAAGAAAAATGTAGAATCATTTGAATCACTGCGAATTTATGTTGAATCAGTATTTTGACTTAGGAAGTGTCTTTCATGTTTTTCACCTGATTTAGGAGCTCTAAAGCTGGTTCATTTCTAGTTTTCAGGCCTTGCTTGGGTAAAGTAGTTTGAAAAAGTGCTGCTATGTCAAGCAGAAAGTCTTCTAAATTAGTCTTGACTACTGTGTGCTGGATAAACCTTTATCATTGCTCTCTTCGGCTCCATAAACAATGGGATGAGTCTGTACAGAGAGAGCAGTAACAGTTTGGCCATTTGTGGTCACACTGAGCAGTGCTTGACTCTGCATGGATTTCCCTGGAAATCTCAATCTACCCAAGAGGGTGAGGCAGTGATTTCTGCCATGCTTGAGCCAGAGGGAAGAAATCTGCTCATTAGCTTTGGTCTGGCAGTAAAGAGATACCTGCTACTGTTCTGCTGTCGATGTTCATGCTATGTCTCTATCCTGGTTTGGGCTGGTGCAGAGTTAGTCTCCCCCACAGCAGTTATTATGGGCTGTGTTTTGGATTAGTGCTGGAAGCAGTGCTGGTAACACAGGGATGTTTTGGTCAGTGCTGAGCAGAGCTCACACAGAGCCAAGGCCTCCTCTGGCCTCACCCGATCCCAGCAGGGAGGGGCTGGGGGCACAAGGAGCTGGGAGGGGACACAGCCAGGACAGCTGACCCCAAGTGACCCAAGGGCTATCCCAGACCATGTGGGGCCATGCACACAGAGCTGGGGGAGGAGAAGGAAATGGGGACATTGAGACACCTGCCCGTCCATGGGCAGGAGGGGATGTGGTCCTTGTTCTGTGTTCCTTGTATGTGCAGCTGTTGCTTTACTTATTAAACTGTCTGCATCTCAGCCCCTGAGTTTTCTCACTGTTACCCTAAGATTCGATCCCCCATTCCACCAGGGGCAAATGTTAGTGGCAGTGTTGGGCTGAGCTGCTGGCTGGGGTTAAACCAGGATGGTCTCTGAAGGGCAGCCTCGGGATATCTCACCAGAGTGTTTCAGGCTAAGGAAAAGCAAAATAGGTTGTTTGGCATCTGCAAACAATAGTTTTTTCTTTGTTGTGAGTTACCAAGACCTGACTGAAGTACGACAAGTCCTGCAATTGCTTCGAGAAGGAAAAGGGGACATGAAATGTATAATGAGAAGGAACGAGGATGGAGGATTATACTTCTGGCCTCCTCCTGATGCACATGGTGCAGTAGGAAAGGAGAATTTGCCAGGATGACACACTGCGAGCAGCTGCGTTCACCAGCACTGCGAGAAAACATGTTGCTGTTTTCAGAGGTTCTTGCTCTCAGACACTTGTCAGTCATGTGTCATTTTAGGTACATGTTTATATTGTCAGACAAACATCTAGGAATAGCTGTCCATTTTCAAATAATTTTCAAGGCTTGATGCATCCTGTGGAATCTGTCTGGTCCATCAGTCAGACTGTGGACAAGGAAATAGTGTTATATAAAACAAACATACCAGTTCTTGTCTGCCTCAGTCCAGGTGGTGAAGTTCCAAGTGTGTAGGAACACTTGGTCCACATAGAGTGTGTCTGGGACAGTGTGCTGCTGAAATCTAGAAAATCAAGGTACGAGGTGGTCTTTTGAACTCCGTTCATTTGACTGACTGATGAGAACAGAATTTTGCCAGTTACTGGACTGTGCTCATGGACCTCTCTTTATAAGAGCTCTTACTGTTTTCCATGCTGGAAGTCTGAGTTGCAGTGTGCCTCTGCAAACCTCCTGTGGCAGCCCCTGCTTGCCACAGCTCGGTCATAGCCCTCAGGAACTCCAGCAGCTGGCAGTCCTCCCTAGAAATCTGATGGCATTCATACTGTCTTAGAGCACTGCTGCCAAAGTCAGAAGGTACAAGCTGAAACCAGCCTTGAAACTTGGTGGAATTTTGGAATTGGAATTTTCAAAGTCAAGAGGATCCCTCAGTACTGAGATGTAGTCTGCTTCTCTTATTAAATGCAAATACGAGACATCTAGTATTGAAGTAATATAATTTTTTTTCAATGCTCTTACGAGAATGTTACCAGCATTTCTAGTTTATTTTATATAACTTAACAGAAATAATGGCTGTATCCTTCACTTACCACTTAAAACGCAAGTGTCATGAAAGAGGTTTTAAAGTATTACATGTTTTGGCAGCATTTGTGGAAATCAAACATAATTATTGGAATAATATTATTTTTATATTGAATAAAGTTTGATACAGTTGAATAGTATTATTCAACTCTTTCTCTAATTATCCAGTATTTCCTCTGCACTCATGCAGCTCTGGTGTCACAGCCAATGAAATAAAGTGAATGTTAAAATTTATATACACATGCACAATTCAGGTTAGCAAAGGAGAAGTGCATGTTGCATATGATGCTGCAGAAAGTTCTGTTTAATTATAGTCCCTTAATTGGTCTTTTAGGCTGAAACTGGCCTCCCATGTGTTTGTGTCAGTGCTGTGGGGTCTCAGCTTGCTGCTGGGGGTGCCTCTGATGGGTGCAGGGCCCTGGCTCTAGTAGGATGCCAGGTTTTCTCTTGGCTGTGTGCTGGAGTTCCATGGTGGTACTCAAGGTGTAGGTTGGCTGCCTGGGGATGGTGCCGTGCTGTGGGGAATTGTTTTTGAGAGAGGTCAGCTGCTGGAGAGCTCAGGGCTGAACCCTGCCTGTAATCCAGGTCCTGTGTATGATGGAACTTGCTTTTATTTTTACTTCATCAGCCTTGCAGCACCAAAAGGGGCCTGCAAAACAGAGAACTGGAGAGGGATTTTTTACAAGGACCTGTTGTGATAGGACAAGGAGTAATGACTTCAAACTGAGAGAGGGTAGATTTAGTTTAGATAACAGAAAGAAATTCTTCCCAGTAAGGGTGCTGGGGCGTGGCGCAGGTTGCCCGTATAAGCTGGGGCTTCTCCCAATCCCTGTAGCTTTCAGGGCCAGGCTCGATGGGGCTTGGAGCAACCTGGAATAGTGGAAGGTGTCCCTGCCCATGGCAGGGGGATTGCAACTAAATGAGTTCAAGGTCCTTTCCAAGCAAAGCCAAACCATTCTGGCATTCTGGGATTTGGGGGCCTTCAGTAGAAGTAATTTGCCCAGTCTTCCTGAAATACCCTGTTCCATGCAGCCAGCATGACCTGAACCATCATCTGGTTGTTTTTACTGCCTCTGCCTGCAACATCCTGAGTACAACAGCAATTTGCAATTTACTCTTTTTTTCTGCTTCTGCCACGTCCTTCATTCCCTGAGGATGTGGAGGCATTCCACACAGGCCCTCAGTGTAGTAGCATCTGTGTGGGTCTCCAGTACAGAAACAGAATGAAGGTTTTTTCTTCCTTTGCAGAGCAAGGCAGTTCTTTATAGAAGGATCAGCATGATTAGCTCGCTGGTTTTCATGCACTTGTTTGCTTGTATGAAGGCTTTTCCCATCAATGGGAGGAATGTTTAGCATCTGATTTTCTGAACTGAAAAGATTTCCCGTCTGTATAATTAGCCTCATTTATGCAATTAGAACTTAACAACTAATTGCTTGGGGTTTTTTTTAGTTTGCCTCCTTCTATGTAGAATATTCATCAGACAGCTGATATTGCAAAGTCAGAGATTGAACAACACTGTTGTTTTCCATGTTCCTACAAGGAATGCGTTTGTCACTGAAGCAACGAATTTTTGAATATTATCTAAACACTACTTAATGTCAGCATTTTTTTCCTGAGTGACATGATGATGAATTCTGGAGAAAAAACTGTCCTAGCGAAATTTCATCACATAAATAATCCAGTTGTGCCAAGAAATTCCATAATGACCTGAAGGCTTAGCAGCTGCCAATTACACTGCTTAGCATTAGCCACTGTTCTTGTGATATCAAAGTAATACGCAATGAACACTGCCAAATCTGCTTTCTCTAACACTTAATTCATCTTTTTAAAACCTAATTTAGTGTCTGCAAGTGGCACTTGCTTTTTTAATAGTAGCATGCGTTCATGCTCTGTGTTGTCCTTCTCTGTCTCTCTAGCATGGTAGGGGCTGTGGCACATCCTGTACATCTTGGACATTAATAATTCAGTTACCCAGTAAAAATAAAATCATGTGAACATGCTGGTGAGTGAGAGCAATCACATTCAGTTACAAAAAGACAGTCCAAACTTGAATGTCATCTAATAATAATAATAATTTACCAGGCTCAAAATACAAAATATTTAGTCATAAACTGGATCATCTTGATAGAAATATGAAACATTTTAGAGATTGTATAAGCATAGCATTGGAATTATGACTATAAGAAAAAGCAGTTAAGGTAATTTCTTCTTAATCCCTAAGCAATCCTGTGAAATAGAAATCAAGGTGCACACCGTGGAACGTGTTCAGCTGGTGGTTGTTGGCTTTCTTCTCTCAGAGGAACCATCTGTGCAAGGCTTCACTCTGTGCTGGCCTTCACCCCTCACAGTGCTTTATTCCATACCCTGCAGGGCCTGGAGCGGGCCGGGCAGTCGAGGGAAATGCAGGCAAACTGCAGAGGCTGCTGAAGGCAGAAAGCAGCAGTGTGGGCTGTGACTGTGCTCTGGACCTGTGCTCACTGGCCAGACAGGACCTGCCAGGGCAGCAGAAGGGAGCAATCACCTACCTGCTCTCAGGGCAGGGCACCTTCCTTTGAATCTGCCTCAGCTGCATCCTCACCCGGTGCTCAGATGGCCAGTGTCTTAAAGGCTTCCAGGAGGCTGAATTCAGTGTAGCTGAAGATTCCTGGCTCATTAAATAGGAATAGACAAATAACTCCTCTGTTCCTTCTATCTGTAAAATGGAAATTACAGTGTTAAGAACTTTGGGTGAAAAAGTTCTCCTCAGGATTTTTATTTGTGATGTTTTAACTCAGTAGTGAAGGCAGGATTAATGGTCAGGCAATTGAAAAAGACTTGCAGAATTTTCCTAAGTGAGAGTGATAGAAGTAGTTTAGTTGCAGTAACTAAAAATCAGCCATTGATACAGCTGTTATTACTGTTACTACAGAATATGTAAATCGTACTCCTTCTATGTTGTGCTTCCCTTAGTCCTCAGATCAAAGCACACCTACTTGTACATGTGCCCCTCCTTTTGTCTGGGAGGTGATCTGTTAATGTCCTGACTTTTTTTCTGCTTAGGTGGGTATTGTCACTATCATCCATTACCAGTTTGTAAACATTTCTAGATTTGGGGTTTCCACTACTTTTTAGAGCCTCATGAGGCAAAAAGTGTTTCTTCGTATTGAGTGCTTTCATTTGGAAAAGGCCAGGTTGCAGTGCTGTCCCAGTTGTCATTATTTCTAGTTAATTCTGTGGAGAAATTCTTAAGTTTCAGTGAATTCATCCAGTAGAATATGGCTGGCAACAGACAAAAAATCTGGTATGTCAGGTGATCTTGTAAAAACTGTCAGAACTGTCTTTAATCCCTAAGTCCCTCTGGAGTGCCTCTTAGGCCTTTTAGGGCCTCTGAGATCAACCTTTCTGTTTTGCCAGGCTGGAACTTTTCTTTCACAGCATATGGCTCCCAAATAGCTGTAGCTGTGTACTTTCCTTTGTTCAAGCCCATGGTGTTAACAGTATTGGATTGAATTAAACTTCACTAAGAGACAGTTAGGATCTTCAAATGCTTTTCTCCAAAGCACTTCTGCCTCCTAAGAGAAATGGGAAATAAAACAAAAGAAGCCTAATGCTTAAGAATTGATTGCTGTCACTGAGTGAACCAGCCACACATAGCACACTGATTTACAAAGTTTAGAGCATTTTTTTTTTACCTCCAAACTCTTTGAAAGCATGGGTGCCTAAAATGGGTGCTCTGGGTTTGGACAAGCTTGAGACAGATGGAAAGTCCTACACTCAGAGCTCAGATTCAAGTGACACCATGAATAGCTTAAATTAATTACCCACTTCAGTCAGACTGGATTGTCATATAAAGCACTTTAAATCAAATGAAGCACAGTATTTCAGTGAGAGGTGGCCGTCCTTACCACTCTGTCCCTCTTAGAAGGTACGAGGAGTGTTGTGGATAGTGTGTTGCAAGGTTTGTTTTCCCCAGTGAAGCAGCCTTGAGGGGATTACAGCAGCCAGGCTTCTGAACTGCTGATAGGCAGCCTAGAGGTGTGTTATTTCAGGTGCCTGCTACAAGAATATACTGGAGAAAATGCCTTGTGAGGTTGTGTAGTTTAGTGCTGCTGGAGGACTTCCTGTCAGTGTAAGCTGCACGTGGATGAAACCTCAGGCCAGCTGTGATTTGTGCTGACTTCTGCCAGGCTGTAGAAATTCCACAGCGGGGCAAACTCCACTCCAAACTCCCGTTTCCAATTGGGATGTCACAGAAAGAAGAGTTATTTGAAAACTAAAGCAGTTCTGAAGTCTGGTGAGGAGCCCAGAGGATGCCAAGGTAAAGCTTTTAAAGAGTGCTGTGAGCACAACTCCTGTGTATGGCACACATCAAGGGGCCTCAGGGCTGGACTTGGGGCACGCTCTGTTTCAGGTGCTGCACTCAAATAACTGAAGTCATAGTAGGACTCTTCTTTCATCTCCTTCCCAGGGTGGTGTCTGCTGTCTTTACACTTCATCAGTTTTAGTCAAAACTGGAGAATTCTTAGTTTCTTCCTGGCAGTTGTAGACTGCAGCACTTCCTCCCCTCTCTGCCCCTGGATAATTCCCATGACTGTTAAAGGTTCAGTGCTCAGGGTGCTAAAATAGCTCATTAAACACAGAAACTCTCTGTTCCCATCACCACTGTGTTCAGGATGCCTTGAATCTGCTGGTTTGTGGCTAACAGGCTGCCAGTTTCCTGGTAGTGAGGAGTATTGATTTCCATACCCAGTAAATGTCTTGTAGGCAATTTTCCTTTTTAATCACTGTTCAATGAGCACAGCTGGATGCAAATAAATTGACATTATAGTTAAGGCCTCCTAACAACTCCACTCCCATCTCCTGAGGCCTTTCTTAGCCTCCAGGATTTTTATAAAGATTTATTTCCCCTAAAAATAATTACATGATAATCTAATTACTTCGTTACAATTGTCCTCATAATTAATCTTGCTATGTTTCAAACTTGAAGAAATGAGATGGAACGTACCTATATTAATGCTAAAATGATAGAACACTATATTAATCTGAAGAGCTTCATGCTATTTTAAATGGGAATGTGTTTCATAGAATCTGCTAGTGTGAAACAAATGTTGATGGGCCTGAAGTGTGGAGTGCAAAGAATGTATGCTGCAAATTCAGTGTCTTGTCTTAGTTTGTAAGCTAGGTACTTCTTATCCTGGTACCCCTTTACCAATTCAGGAATTCTTTTTAAGTTTTTTTTTAATTTTTGTTATTATTATTATGTTGTCATCTTATACAGATAGAGAACTGCATTAAAGTCTCCTTGGAATAGATTTTATTTTATTCATTGTTCATCAGCATCTTCTGTGTAGTCTTGGAAAGCAAATTTCCTGATATCAGTTCCCGAGCATTTCAGTTTCTTTCTGCAGCTTTGTGTTTGGCAAGCAGGTTGGACCCACTGGTGGGCTTGTGTGAGCAGAGCTTCAGGCAGGCAAATTCCACTCAGTGTGTCAAATGTTGACTGGGACACATCTGCTTTTCATTCTCAGCGTATTTTCTAAAATTTAGTAGCACTTTGAGGATAAAGGAACACAATAAAAATAAGTGATCTGAATACCTAGAATACATCCACAAATTCCAGTAGAGAGATCCCACTCTACTGGCTCTCAGAATGTTGGAAAATATTATTTTTAATTTTCTTTTCACACATAGTGTTTCAAGGAAAAGTCAGAGGGGAATATAGCCCTTTTTTTTAATGCGGGATAAAAATGCTTTTTGAAAGACAACTGAACTTAGTTAATTTTGCTATCCTATATTCAGTATTTAAAGTCTTTTGACATCTTTCATATAAACTAGACGTTTTGGCATTTTTCTCCTATTATTTTCATAATAGAAAATATATTACCTGTTGTGAAGAGCTCAGCCTGTTCCTGTGGATAATTTTGCACAAAATTCCAGTGGAAGATAACAGAGCTTTACCCCACTTGTGCTCCTCTCCAGTGAGGCTCCTGTGCGCAGTGGAAGCAGTTAACGCCCCACTGAGCTGGGGCGGTATCTGCAGTTCTGCTTTTCCAGCAGTGGCACTGGCAAGCACCGTTCTCCTTTCAGGGCCCACTACATTTGATGCAATTGCCATGAAGATTTTTCAGAATAGGCAGCTTGAGGCTTTTCAGCTGATGGGGTTAAAATGGTTGTTTCCAGTCTGGAAGCTCCTGTTGCCGGCGCTGTCAGCTGCAGGGCCGGGTTGCACAGCAGGGAGAGAGCCCCAGGAACGGCCGCAGCGCAGCCTGTGCTGGGTGCTGTGTGTGCTGGGTGCTGTGTGTGCTGGGTGCTGTGTGTGCTGTGTGCTTTGTGCTGGGTGCTGTGTGTGCTGGGTGCTGGCGGTGCTGGGTGCTGGGTGCTGGGTGCTGCAGCCGGGTGGCAGCACATGGGCAGCAGAGCAGGCAAGGGCCGTCCTGTGGCCTCCCTGCAGCCACTGCTGTGAGCAGTGTTCCACTGCCAGCCCACCGTGGAAATGCAGCTCTGCTCCGGCAGCTCAAATCTGCACCTGCACAAAGCACAGCTTGGGTAATGAGAGGAACGAACTGACTAAAGAAGCTAACTGGGGTGGAGAAAGACGTGCACAGTCGATGAGAAGAGTCAAAAGGGGATGATTTTCTCCACTTTAATGTGTCTAAATGCTGCTGTGAATATTAGCTGTGGAAGAAGTGAAAGGTCGTTTAGGCCTAAATCGAGAATATCTCTTTGTGGATGGAGTGCCTCTCTTGATTTTACTTGATTTTAGTAAATGTGCATAAGATAAAATAAATATCACAGTTGAAGTGAAATATAAACCCACTCTTTCTTTAGTATTTCAGGTTCTTCTTCCAAATCTTTTTACAGGAATACCTGACAAGTCTTTATGGTGAAAAAATAAATTTCCAAAGGTTCTTTTGCCGCTAGCTACCAGGTATTTAAATCTTTGCCTTTTGTCAGGAAAACTCCTGTGATCAATGCCATCTTCCATGTAATAGATCCTGCATTGGCAGTTTGGGGAAGCCATCTGTATGGGTGTCTGTATTTCCTGCTGTGAGCGTACCCTCTGTGCTGGTTACAGACAGTGCAGTGCACAGCTCACTCTGCTGGGACACTGAAGTGGCAAACAGCAAACCACACTGCTCTCTGTTTCTCTGCTTGTATGTTTTGCCTAATAAATCACATCAGTCGCCTTTATCACCTCCTTGTTCTTTAAAGATATACTTCTCTTTACTGCTTTTAAACATTCCTTTATTAATTTGAAGACCTTCTTGCTCTGCACCAGCTGGTTTTTTAAGTTCCTTTGGCTAAGGCTTTGTCAGATGCCTTTGAGTATACAAATATAGCCTGGATTTCTGTTGTCAGTATGCCTACTGATGCCTATAGAAAATACTTCGATAGATAATGAGGCAAAACTTCCTTCACAAAATCTATTTCTGTCAATGCCAATTAATATGTTTGTCTATAAAGGGACTCATTCTGTTCTTTAAAACAGTTTCCACCAATTTACTTGGCTTTCTGGCCCATGTTTGCGCAGAACTCCTTTGGGATCAAAGCAAATTTAAGTAGAAGTTAAACAGCACCATTGGTAGTTAAGTCTTCAGTTTCTTCTGCCGTAGGCAGTTATCATATGGTGCTGGTGACTTGTTGCTGCTCATTTACTCATCAGAGAATTCTTTTTGAGCATCTTCTGTCACTGAGTTTGATTTGAGATAGACTCTCTTGTATACTGCTGTAGAGAAAAGAGATTTCAGAGTAGGGGTCTTTCCAATCTCCTCTACCAAAAATGCATGCAGGAATTTTTTTTTCCATCTATGGCTTTATTGTCTTCTTCTATATCTTCATCAGGTAATGACCCTATAGATTCTCATCAGAATTTTTTCATCTGTGTTTTTTGTGCCTTTTGAAAGCTGTTCCTCAAATGTTTTTTATTTTTGTATGTCATTTATATTGTATCTGCCTGAGCTTATGGCCCCTTCTGGTTTATTCATCTGGACATGGAACCACTTACTGGGTTCTTCAGGCTTCTCCTAAGTTTCTAGTAGGCGATGTTAATTTGTGAACAAAGTTGTCTCTGAACACCCTTCCTGCTGCCTTTCAGAATTTTACTTGTTTAAAAACAACAAAAAAGGAAAACCTGGTCCAGGCACTGCTTCCAGCAAAGCCAAGAGTTGCTTCCTCCTCTCTGAGTTTCCTGTCTGTCCATGAAATGCTGGTTCCAGGGAACATGTCCCAGTATGTTCACTCTGCACTGGGCATAAGTGAAGCTCTGCCATCAATGTGTTGTTGCACAGTTGAAATATGACAGGAGTAGTATTTTTCTTCTTGCCCAGAATATCAATTTCATGGGATCACAGTTTATTAAACTGGCTAGAGGGCTTGGCCAATTAGTTTTAAACTACTCTTTAACATACGATTCAACTTACTGCTTGGTACAGCTTACTCCACCTTTGATACATTCTTTGATTTTCATCTTCCAGGGGCTCTGATTGTTTTCTTTTCCACTAGGCATCCTGTAGGTTTATTATTCCCATATTTCATATTGTCAGTTCAAAGTGTGTAGGCAGGCAGGCTCCCCATCTTACTGCTTATATGGCTGCAGAAAAACCTGTGAGTTATTTTTAATCTATGTAGAGCTGTTTCTTTTACGTAGAACTGTTGCTTTTCTTTGCTGTTTCCTATTTGATTATTTCTAGCTTCCACCCTATCTTTTATATAAATTCTTTTGACTTCCCCAGAGAGCTTTTCTGCACCCATCAGCATTCTTCTACTACTCTTTCAGCAGCTTTGCACAAAGCTGGCCCTGTTTCTGGGAGGTGAATTACCCAGCACTGTAGGCTGTAACTTGTAAATAAGGTTCCTGACCTCAGACTGTAGTTACCTCTTGGGAGGAGGATTTCTCATGGATGCCGTTTCCAGCTGGGGTCAGGACCCTCCTTCTACCCAAGAGGGGCTGCTGGCCTGGGAGTGTTGGCTGCTGACCTGGAAGAGTTGGCTGCTGGGCATTGTGCTGACAGCATCAGCTCCCAGGGAGCTGCTGTTGCTGCATCTGTTGAGCAGTGCAGGATATTCTTCGCACTTTGGAGTTTTTAGTTTCCCAGTCGGATGGGCAGCCTTTCTCCATTCATCCTGTCAGTGCTGGCTAGTTGGCTGCTGCTCATTTCCTTATTGGAATTCAGATTGACCAAGACAGCAAACTTTCCCCCCCTATTTCTAGCAGTTGCTTTGCAGGCTGAAAGCATGTATCTGCTAGATTCACTTTCCACAAAATAACGCTAATTTTTATGGCAGAATCAGGGCTGAAGAATCCCAGGCAGACCTCCTCGCACACACTGATGTGTTTGATGTGTTCTTGACATTCATTGTGTTTCTGTTAATTCGTCTTTTACGCAGAAGGGCACCTCAGCAAGTGGCTGTCCTGTGTTTTTCCTTAAGTATGTTGCGGTGTTAAACAGCTTCTTTGTGAAACCCTTCAGATTACATCAGCCATGTGATTCTAGGTATGGTATCTGATGTGACAGAACAGTGCTTGGGTGCTCTGAGGAGAGCTCATTGCCTGCATTTGGTATATTTGTATTGAGGGTCACTCTACTCCAAGTAAACCATGGAAGAGGCATTCATTCCAGAGTCCCAAAGTCATTGTCGGTAGCAGGAGGTTTGCACTATCAGACAGAAAGCACCAACTTCCTATTTTCAGAAGTAACTTTGGTCATGATGAGAAAAAATAAAATCCTGCAGAACACAGTTCGTTAAAATACAGTTCAGTCCGTGGTCACTGGTGAGGTTTGCCACCTGTGTGCCTTCTTGCTTGCCTAATTGGATTGTGGCTCCTACAAGTACATCAGGAAACAGCTTCCTGGGACGTGTATTTTAATACGCAAGGTTGAACATCTGCCTTGTAATCAGTCACTGTCCCATTAAAAAATAATTTCTGGCACTCAGTCAGCCAAAAATATCCTGAGAACAGCCTGGTGGTTGGTTCAGTAGGAGTTTGTGAGTGGAGAGAAACCAGCTGGATTCACAACAAACACTGTTTGGTGGTAAAGCCTCACTTTTGTAGCTGGCTGAACAAGTACAGACCGTCTCATGTTCCTCACTGATTTGGCGTTAATGAGCTCTTACAAACATAGCCGCTGTGTTTATACAGTTGTCTCTTGCTTGTTTCTATCAATCTGTTTAGGCCACATTGGAGTTTCGTGTTTGCTTTTTTTTGTTAAGTGTGAAGCAGCTGGCCAGGGCACGTAGAGTCACTTACAGCTGTATACATGTTTCTAAATTAATATCTGCTCCACGAACACCTGGAAGGAATCCCTCTGTTCCCCTCATGTGTTTCAAGTCTTACAGTTTGTTTGGATATACAAATCAGTCTGAATTCCTACTTCTTTCGAATTTAAAATATTTTCATGCTTTGTTTAGGCATTTCAGAAAAATGTCTGCTCTCACAGACATTAAAATTTGAAACTAAGTTATCAATGTAAAATTATTGAGAAATAATGAAAAGTACCAACCATTGTGTTATTAACTGTTATTAACAGTTGCGAACTGGCTGCACTGAGACCCCATAACATGGCCTGTATTTCTTGGATTTTAGCTAGTTGCAGTTTTCAATATTATAAAAATAGCTTTAAAATTTGAACGGTTGGATTTTTCATTATCTTATAGTCACAAATCTTCTAACCTTTTAGAGACACATTCCGGGTATTATTTTTGCAAGCTAATGCTGTTTGTTGAAGATAGTTTAAAAAGTCACCAAAAAAGCACTCAACAAACTTAAAATAGGTTTGCTTTCTCCCTCTTTGTTTTTCTCGTGTTGCTGTTGTTCACAGCCTTACAGGCAACGTTCCTCCTGTCAGAGGTTGAGCACACAACAAATCTCAGAAGAAAAAACCCAGATGCTCAGGTCTCAAGTTTTATCTAGTGCTGCTTAATTCCACTTATGAATTTACTGTGGCTGGAGTAGCAAGGAGTTCCCCTGCAGTCAGCAGCCTCGCAGGGAAGCGCTCCCGTTGTGGCACAGGAGGATGGCTGCGCTCCCCTTGTGGCACAGGAGGATGGCTGCGCTCCCCTTGGGGCACAGGAGGATGGCTACTGTCCCGTTGTGGCACAGGAGGATGGCTGCACTCCCGTTGTGGCACGGGAGGATGGCTGCTCTCCCCTTGTGGCCCAGGAGGATGGCTACTGTCCCGTTGTGGCACGGGAGGATGGCTGCGCTCCCGTTGTGGCACGGGAGGATGGCTGCGCTCCCGTTGTGGCACGGGAGGATGGCTGCTCTCCCGTTGTGGCACGGGAGGATGGCTGCGCTCCCCTTGTGGCACAGGAGGATGGCTGCGCTCCCCTTGTGGCACAGGAGGATGGCTGCGCTCCCCTTGGGGCACAGGAGGATGGCTGCTCTCCCGTTGTGGCACAGGAGGATGGCTGCTCTCCCCTTGTGGCACAGGAGGATGGCTACTGTCCCGTTGTGGCACGGGAGGATGGCTGCGCTCCCGTTGTGGCACGGGAGGATGGCTGCGCTCCCGTTGTGGCACGGGAGGATGGCTGCGCTCCCGTTGTGGCACGGGAGGATGGCTGCTCTCCCGTTGTGGCACGGGAGGATGGCTGCTCTCCCGTTGTGGCACGGGAGGATGGCTGCTCTCCCGTTGTGGCACGGGAGGATGGCTGCTCTCCCGTTGTGGCACGGGAGGATGGCTGCTCTCCCGTTGTGGCACGGGAGGATGGCTGCTCTCCCGTTGTGGCACGGGAGGATGGCTGCTCTCCCGTTGTGGCACGGGAGGATGGCTGCTCTCCCGTTGTGGCACGGGAGGATGGCTGCTCTCCCGTTGTGGCACGGGAGGATGGCTGCTCTCCCGTTGTGGCACGGGAGGATGGCTGCTCTCCCGTTGTGGCACGGGAGGATGGCTGCTCTCCCGTTGTGGCACGGGAGGATGGCTGCTCTCCCGTTGTGGCACGGGAGGATGGCTGCTCTCCCGTTGTGGCACGGGAGGATGGCTGCTCTCCCGTTGTGGCACGGGAGGATGGCTGCTCTCCCGTTGTGGCACGGGAGGATGGCTGCTCTCCCGTTGTGGCACGGGAGGATGGCTGCTCTCCCGTTGTGGCACGGGAGGATGGCTGCTCTCCCGTTGTGGCACGGGAGGATGGCTGCTCTCCCGTTGTGGCACGGGAGGATGGCTGCACTCCCGTTGTGGCACAGGAGGATGGCTGCTCTCCCGTTGTGGCACAGGAGGATGGCTGCTCTCCCGTTGTGGCACGGGAGGATGGCTGCGCTCCCCTTGGGGCACAGGAGGATGGCTGCTGTCCCGTTGTGGCACAGGAGGATGGCTGCACTCCCGTTGTGGCACGGGAGGGTTGCTGCTGTCCCGTTGTGGCACGGGAGGATGGCTGCGCTCCCGTTGTGGCACGAGAGGATGGCTGCACTCCAAGCTGCACGGCTGCAGCAGCAGCTCGGCCCCGCGTGTGAGCACGGCAGAGCTGCTGCAGGCACAGGGAGCTCTGCTGCCCCAGTGAACCGGGGGCAGCTCCACCAGGGGCAGTTAGCAGCTGCAAGGATGGAAATGCTGCCTAAAATGTATCAAAAAGCTTCAACCCAGCCTTCTGTCTCTTACAGTGAAATGTTCCTAACACACGTTTAATGGGAATAATTCCCTCACACTAAAAATCAAATCCAGCAGTACAATATATTCAGCTATCAGATAGCTTAAAACAATGAAGGCCAACTAGATGAGGAGACAGGCAGGGTTCATGCTTTATTTACCTTCATAGATTTTTGAAGCTGAGTCCTGTGCAGCTGTTTGAAAATTTATGGAATTCATTTTTAGAGCAAACCTCTTGGATGATAGACATGGCTGTGATTCCAGTTGTGTCAGTGCCAGGAAAGCCTTTGGTTTTGTACTGTGAACACTCTTTAATAACAGGTCTTGTGTTTAGCCTTCTGGCTTCTGAAAGCAAATTACTCCCTTCTTGATATGCAGCTGATGGTGATGCAGCCTTGTGATTTAGCTTTTGGTTTGTAGTTGTCCCTGGCTGCCCATGGCTTTGCTGCCTGCACAGCGGGGCCTGGCAGTGGCACAGCACAGCTGCAGGAGATGCTCTGATTGCAGCACAGTGTCACCAACTGCACCTCTGCTGGTGTGCCCAGCACGAGAACACTGTCGCTGTGATTGCCTCTTGTACACAGATGGCCTTTTAAAATGTGCTTAAACTCCTGACAGATTTCCAAATATTTCCAATTGATAGCCTCCTTCCAAATACCCATCTCAGGGAATGGGGGCCAACATTTCCATAATCATGTTTGGTCGTTCACACAGCCATAACATTTGAATATAATGAGGAAAACTGGCTGTGCCAAGCCACGAGCCTTAATTGGAAGTAAATGCCAAAAAGATGTTTTTGTAATGAATGCATCGATATTTAAGTAGTTTCCCATCACTTGAATATCAAAAATGTGCTGGGATCTGCCAACTCACTTGGTAATCTTGACTAATAGCAGGGAAGTTGCACACAGTCAATGGCTTTCTGCAGCACTGTTACTCCGCACACTTCTCAGGGTCTGGGCATTTTAGCAGCAATTGCTTGCTGCCTTTTACAACCTTGGCAGCAGGTGTCAAAGTGACTGCAGTGTGTGTCCAGGAAAGCGCTGTCCTGTAATTCCAGGGGACACTCGAGGACACCAGTCATGATAGCTGAGTAAGGACCTACATTATTTTACTGGGCCCTGACTTGGCTGTGCTGAGAGTGCAGCTCGGTAAAATCTGCCTTCCTGTGCAGACTGCCATGCAGAGTGGGATGTTGCATTTACACAACTAAAGCCGAAGGTGGACTTCATTGCATGGGAATTTCACTGGTTTGTTTGCAGTGCCCTGGATACACGTTGTGCCATGGCACAGCAGTGTCTGAGGCCACAAAGCAAAGCAGAGCAAAGCAGAGCTGTGAGAGCCACTTCCATCTGCACACCACAGCTCTGAGTGGTTCAAAATGAAACTCAGGCTAGTTACAAAGCAGAGCTACTGAGAAGCCATTCACGATCCTGTAATACTGTTCATATCTCATGGCAAGTCATGTGCAGTTCTACCCATCAATGTTTCCTTTTCCATTATACTGTTGGCATGACAAAGCAGGGAAGTGTTGCCAGAGTTCTACTCCAACTCTCTTATCTGTGTCTAGAAACTGGCTCACACTGGCCGTGGGAGTGTTTTAGATTGTATTTCCATCTTGTCTTACTGTCCACTCATGATTCCTTGGCAGACTGCCAGATCTTACCTATTTTGCTCCTGCAGCTCTTTTGCTTTCTCTTGAGGCTGTGCCTATTTCGTCTCCCTTGCTTTTTAAGTGGAAAATACTTTGTTTTTCCACAGAGTTTGAGGATAGTTCTTTCTCATGTTTTTCTGTATTACTGTGTAATTTTCCTTTTTTTGTGAAGAAGGTACCACCTCAAGAGTTTCAGAATCTATGGCTGCCATTTAATTTCTGTGTTTTCTTTCCTGTTGTGGGTGGTTTTAAAGAGTATTTGTTGTAAGGGAAGAAAAAAAATGAAGGAAAACTGATCTTACTTGAGGGAGGGTTTTGCTGTGAGCATTCAAGGAATTAAATTATTTTCTGTTCAAGAATCTCTTCAGGTCTTAATTGACAGTATAGGTAGACACATGTCACACTAAGGAATCCTAGTCATGCTCCTCTTTGAAAAAAAAATTGTAACCCCCGACATTATTGAGGTGCACTACAGCTTATATTTCAATAAAAATAGCTGTATTTTCTCTCAAGGTGACCAGGTAAGTAGCTGATTTCTTTTTCTATCTACCTTGTGTAGATGTATCAAATTATGGTGTTGTAATTGATGAAAATTAGGCTTAGTACTTCTTCCTTCCTTAAAGTATGTCCACAATCAGTGTTTTCAACCTGTAGCTTATATATAAGTTTAATGTGCAATTATCTAAGAGAAAATCTGGTGCCTAAATGCACAAAATGTTGAAAAGTGCCTTAAGGTGTGGAACTGTGTTTGGATTTCCTCAAAGGTCAAATGAGGTCTCTTTGCTCAGTGCTTTTACAAGAGCAAAAAAGTCAAAGGATACAAAGAAAACATGACTTGAAGTCTGATAAAAGATATAAAACAACAAAAAAGAAGGACTAAATAGTTAATTTTCACTGAGGATGGAGATCACTGGCATGTCCCAGGGAAATCTCATCACCTACTCATAGTCTGAGGCAAGTGTATCACTTGATACACTGAGGAGATATTTGCTTAATTCATGACATTATTTGTGAAGAGGTGTAGTGGGATCTCGGAATAACAAGTGATTAAGGGATCAAATGATAAATGAAGCTCAGTGTTGAAAATGGAAATGACTGTACACAGAAGAAGCCAGCCATGATGTGTACGTATAACACAAAGAGCACTTAAGTGGTGGTTACTACTTCAGGCAGTTTTGGATAATTGTGTGACCACATCAGTGCTCAGTGTCCACATCTCAGATACAGTCCTGCCACCTCTCCCCTGTCACAAGGAGAGATGAGGAGCCCAACCAGGCTCATTGCATTTTTGAAGCTGTTCCGTACAAGGAATGGCAAAGTAGACAAGTCTTCACCTTGGAGGAGAGAAAACTGAAGTGGTGTGAAATAGAGAGCCTGTAAAATAATAAGTAGAAGATAGACAGTGAGAAGGGAAAGATTAGTGAATTTTTTTGTAGTGGGGATAATGCTGGGAATTGGATTTTAAAACAGAAATAGTCTTTTTTCCCCAGACCCATTATTAAACTGTGTGACTTGCTGCTCAAAAATGTTGTGGATACCAAAAATACAGCTGAATTAAATACAGTATGATAAAGACAGGTTTGTGAAAGGAAATCCTCTAAGAGGCTGTAAAGTATGAAGATGCCACATCTGGCTCAGGTAGTTTGAAGAGTTTGCTAAAGGAAAGATGAAATAATCTTGCAGTGGTTTTATATTCTTTGCCTAAACCATCATTGCCAGAAATCGTGTGCTGAGCTGCAGGACTTTTGGGCTGACCAAGACAGCAGAGTTGTGTTGTCAGTTATACATGACAGCAGTGACTGAAAAAAAGCCCTCTCTCCTACTCTACACAGATGAAAATCAGAATTTGTGCTGTAACCCTTTACATAACTGGAGTGTTTGGCTGACAAGAGCAGCAGTGCTGTTCTGAACTGCCTGACTCGTTTGAGCCATATCTTTCTCATTTGTAGGTGTAGGATTATTGCATTGCCTTTCTCGAAAGCCCAATGGCCTGTGAACTCAGCTGCAGCTCAGGTTCCCCTGGAGAGCTGGGCTTGGAAGGCCCTCTGTAATGAGCAATATACTCCCTTCTGTCTTCAGTCTGGTGAGCTGTGGAAAGCTGCATGACCTGCACTTGGCAGCCTGCACAATGTGGCTAAACAGCTCCTGCCCTCACTCCAGCTCCTCTGCCTCTGTAGGAGCTGTGCTGTTCTACCAGAGACCTTTCTGCCTGGAATGGAAATGAAAAAATTATTCTTCTCCATGGAGCACCTTTTAGTTCTGTAGCAATGCTGCAATGAGCTTGGTGCCGTTGGTTGTGCTCTTTCCTTTCCCAAGCACTCCAGCAGGTTGCAGTGCTCTGACGCTCTGGACAGAGCTGTTGATTTCCCTGGGAGCACTGAGGGATGCAAAGGGATGTGTTTCCATGGCCCCTGCTAGTGAGCAGATGGCTACTGCTTCTCATACTAATTGGACTACTTCAGTCAGCTGTGCCTTCATTCCCAGGCTGCAGCTCACAAAGAGACGGGTTACCACGACCAGGTGCTGTAGGCAAATGCGGCTATTGAGGTGTTGAGTGGATTTTCTGTTTGTACAGATCTTCCTGGTTGGACATCCAATAGCCTCAAAGAGTCCAGCTGGAGTCCAGAGCTCTAGCTCATCCTAATAATCTTGCAGGTGTCCTGCACAGATGGAGATGTCATGGAAGTGCTTTTGAAGCACCCTTCCCTGTCTAAATACCATCATTTCTGTCTTCTCAATGTTGTGCTACTGTAGCTGGGCTCTTGCCAGCACAGTCAGCCAGAGGAGTCTTGGAAAAGCCAGGAGAGAGCATACTCTTGTCATGAGGAGAGAACAAAGACCTAAGATAAGAGCAAATGTTTCCTATTTCTCTGGAAGTCTGCTATCTGCCCCTGCCCCTCAAAGAGGAAACAAATATTCCAGTTTTGTAGCAGAACTTCCAAAGGACAAATGATTAATCCATTGGCCACGTATTGCTGCTTTTCAGACTGGAACGGAGCTATTAGACACTGATCAGTCTTGGAAGGACTGTGAGGAATTCTCTTACACGGTTTACAAAAATACTTTCACTCAAATAAAATAAGAGCTTAGTTGATAGGCAAGGGGCCTAGTTTGGGAATTTTTCCAAATCTATTTTTAGCACAAAAAATACCATTCAACCTGTTGCAACTTTTTGTTTAGAGTCAAGTATTTCTTCTTCAAGGGTTTGCAGGAGACAAAGCCTCTGACATGGAGTTAAAGGGTAATATCGGAGTTGGATGTGGATGATCTTTCCCTGTCCTTCTTAAGGATGGAGAGCTAGCTGGCATGAGAGCATCCTCAAAAAAAGCTGGGGCCTGAAATCTGTCATCTTAATTAGTCAGAAAGATGTCCTCAGTCCTTGTCTCCCACATCCCAGCTGCCCTAGTTACTGTATATTTACTCTTTGCTGCCGTGGCTTTTGCACAGACACTGAAATGTGTGACTCAGTTGTGTGTTAGTGGAGGCACAGGAGAGAGGGCAATTTCCCTGTTCATGCAGAAGTGCCAGTATAGTGTAGGGCTGCACTAGCAGCCTGTCCAGCTCTGGGAAAAAATTGCACTAAGAAGGCATCACAAAACTGCAGAATGGAGACATGGAGATGCTGGGACTTGAACTGCTGCCACCTTCACCCTGTGAACTGCTCAGCCCTTCACAGTTCTGAGAGTGCTGCATTTATATGCACACATTCATTCTCTTGACTTCTGGAGGGAGACTCCTTGGCAAACTAGTCACTCTTTGTAGGACTGGAAAAATGCTCTAGGAATCGATCTGCTACGTGTGTTAAGTTGCAGTTACAGTGAATTCCAATAGAGAAATGCAATCATCAGCCTGTGTTTAAAATTCTGGTTCTACCTTGTATTGAGCATGGCTGTTATAATATCCTTTATCCCTGCTCTCACACACAGCAGGAGCTTTTTACAGTCCATTTCACTGCAGCATCCTGGAGAAAGCTGACCTCCTGACCTTATTTCAACTGTGCTCTTCCGTAATACTCTGCTCATTTCACTGGTAGATGAAATGAGCAGCAAGCTACACACATGGCGCACATTCTTTAGGGAAGAATTGTGCCATATCCATGCACTGTCCTAGCAGCTTCAGCTAAGAACTGCACAGTGACAGGACCATTTTAGCCATGTTTATTTTATACAGTCCCAAAAGGTACTGAAGCCAGAAGAATCTGCTGAGGAGTCTGAATAGGACAGCCCATGATGTGAATGACTTGGGACAGCCTCCTGCCTGGTGTCAGGTGCAGAGGGAGCTGTGCAAACACAACACTGCCAGCTTTCCTGGAACAACTGCAGTAGGTCACTTGACAAGAAATGTGTTTTTGTCACTCATCAGTCATTAAATTCCTCTAATATAAATGTGAGCTCACTCCTAATGCCAAGTAGATGAATTAAGTATTTCGGGGAACTGGGTTCATGGACTTGCAGCTTGCAGGAATACAGTGACCTTGTCCTGAAAGTTTTTTTTCCTGGGGTCCTGAGAGGAAAGGTGGGTGCTCCAGGGAACAGTCAGATTTTGGTTCACTCATACAGATAGCGATGAACACAAACACAGATGCTGCCTTGTTGTTACAACAAGGTCTGATTTTTCTGTGCTTGATGCTCTAGATGTGTTTTGAAAGATCTTTATCTTTCCCCAGTCTTGGGAAAAAGTAAATTAATAGGTTTGCTACTCCCCTCTGCCTTTTTCCCTTTTTCCTTTTTCCCCTCATTTCTATTTTGTTATTTTCACTGCTATACGATTTGGTTTCCTGCCCAGACAGAAAAATTAGAGTTTCTGTCTAGACAGGAGATCTTCACTCTTTCAGAAGACAGGTTTTTAAACCAGTGTTAGAACGTTTATCAGTGTTACTTCCACTACACACCCAGTCTAGGTAGAATCAAAACTCTGTTGTTCCTTACCTGTCACTTGGGACCAGAGTAAAATATGGTCCCTTCCCGTGAGTGCTCACCGTCTGATTTCAACATTGCACAGAGCAATGCTGTAAAATGCTGCTGCCACCATGCATTCACTTGTCTGCAAAGGCTCCTGATTTAGGTTCTCCCCAGTGTACATGAGCTGGAAACTGCTGCCTGGATGCGTGGAGAACCTTGGGGAGACAAGGAATGCCATTCTGACTAAGCACTCTGTCCTGGTTAACTCCTGCAGTACTTAAAGTACAGCCTTTGCAAGGTTACATGTGGGTCTGGTTTATAGGAGGGGCCTATCCTTTTGGAACAGCTGCTGTATAGAGATTATTTTGTTTCAAGGAAACCAGGTGAGATGACTGGATAGAGCCAGATGAGTCTCTCAGTTGAATTTTTATTGTTGAATTTGTTGTTTACTTGAAAACTAACAAACTGCTCTTAATTATTGTTTCTTTAATGAGCAAAGTGGCTTAGAGGTACAGTGTATCAAAGCAGCTGTTGCAAAGGCTCTGATGTATAATAGCACAAGAAGGCAAGATGGCAAACAAAGCTGTTAGCTTTCAATAGCATGAAAATTATTGGAAAGATAAGAGAAGATGAGAAGGGTGCTAGGAAACACTGATTTGCAGTATCATTGTTACGAACAAAAGCTTTATTTTCAGAGGAAAAATTCTGAGGGGCTAGAGGAACTGAACATCTGAAGACTTAAAGAAAAGGTAAGTACTATCAGAAGGAAAGAGTTGCTGAGTTTAGTTAATGGGGAAAAGCAGGTTTCATTGGCATGTAATGAAAACTTGATAGTGGATTACACTGTGGGTTGATTTGCATCCTGTGCACCTTACTGGGTTTTCAGTGTGTATAAATTAGACCAAGTACTACGTCCTGATGGTACTGAGACAAGTTAGTTTTGTTTGAGGTTTGAAGGCTTTTACTATCCTTGGTGAGAACAGCAACTGAAAAGGGGGCTGATAGCCTCAAGCAGGACTGGAGGGGATTTGAAGGTGCAGAGGGATGTTGAGTTAATAGGACAGAAATAGCACAGTCCAAAAGCTCAGTGTTGAGAACCTGTTGCAGTGGCTGGCTGAAAGCGAATGAGCCATTCCTCAAGTCGGGAGTTACTAGAGCCAGAAACAGTAGAAATGGTTGCAGTTTGCTGATGGTTACTTGGAGGGTTCGAGTATCTGCTGATAAACCAGAGAAGTCTTCAGCTTTTATTGCTTTTAGGTAGGTATGTGCTGAAGGCAGGCGCAAGGGTTAACACATTCAGGCCAAATCATCACCTGCTGTAGACGGAATTGAGATCAGCAGAATGCCACTGCTTCCAAGGAAATGGGGCAGATTTACGCCAGTGCATGTCTGGAACTCAGCCTTTTCTCTACATATTTTTGTCAAGTAAATAGTACGTAGTTAGACAACAGACTTGGAAAGATGTCAGGAAAACACACCAGGATATTAATGCTCTTGGAAGAATGATTTGTATTTTGCCTCTCAGAGAGATTTGGGAGGAAAATGCAGAAAATGAAAAAAATTGAAGTTATTACTGTATTATTAAAAGAACAGCAGGCTCCACAAAACCTGGAGCTGGATTTCTACCAAAAATCAGAGATTATGTGGAGCTTGATCTGAAGCTCTGAACATTATTATGCAAACACAAGTCTAAATCTTGAGGCCAGTAGTGGGTGACAGTTTAGTCAATGACAGGTGAAAAATCAAAATGAAAGTGCTTTGAACAACTCAGTGAGGCAAAATAATAATATACATTTATCTAGCACTTAACATTTCCAGATTATGTGTCCATTAAATCATGCAGAAAGTTGCAGTAATCTCAAATGCGTGGAAAGAAAGGTCGTGCCGTATTTCTAGAGCCTCTGTAGCTATTGAACAAGTTGATGTTAGACTGGAGGGCTGTGACTAAGGCATTATAGGTAATTTCAAAAAAATTAAGAGAATGAGTGCTGTCTATCTAGGTTTAATAAAAGATAACACAGCCAGCCCAGGGACAGTGCAAAACTTGGCCCCCTCCTCAGCATTCCTGGAAGAGCAGTGGAAGCTGCCCAGAAAGGCCACTGGGTACAGCCTGTATTGTGCCTCATGAGCTCAAGTACAGACTTGGTGGAGGGGGAAAGAAAAAGCTGAACAAAATGTCGATAATCTGTCCAAACAGAGATGTGACTGGCGTCCCTGGGACTAATTCTGTGTATGAAGTTAAATACATGCCTAGAGGGTTTCCTGAATACACTCAAAAAGTTTATTCACTCTCAAGCTGGAGAAATAAATCAGGGTAAAATCATAGGAATTGACATCTCTTGGGTCTGAGTAACTTTCTGATGTTGCTGGTTGACTTCACTGCCGGAGTTGGGCCTAAGGCTGGCCCAAGTTCTCAGAAAAGGGATCATGTTCAGGGGGCTGTGGGGAATTTGTACATTTGCAGTCTCAGACAAATTTATTTTTGTAGTTGCTGTATGTGAGGGCTTTTCATACTTGCCATCTGTGGAATGAAAGGCAGTCCAGGCTAAAATGTGCACAGTTGCAAATATTAGAAAATATGGCTATTATAAAAACTTGTAAGAACTGTATGCAAATGTTCCATCTACAGTGGAAGGGCCAGATTCTAATATCACGCATCATGCACAGTAACAGATTTTTCCTAGGTATGCCAGGATGCCCACACTGTGCCTGAGATTAGAATGTGTTCCAGAAATGGATTACTGGGATATGAAAGAGCCAATGATGAGGAAAATCAGATTGTAGTGAGCTTTTTTTTTTTCCTTCACCCTTACTATGTGAGAATTGGCTTACAGCATAGTCTTGGTCTTTGTAATTCATTAGGAAAATTGACAATAAAATAATGACAAAAAGTGAAAACTAGTTTTCCTCCTTAAGAAATTCACATCATCAAATTAGGACAGAGAAGTGATCTTTCTACACCCAGTTGCTCAGAGCAGCTGGGAAATTTTGACTACACGAAGCATTACCTGAAGCAAACAACAGTGACTGCATTCCTAGAGGGTTCCCCTGAGGTGCTGTCAGCAGGCACTGGTCACAGAGTAAAGTTCCAGTGGTGTGCAGGTTAATTTACTCTACAAATCTTATTATCAGCTTATCTTCATTTGTTTAAATCCCCACGTTTGGTATCTTTATTTTCCCCCCATATCCAGATACTGTCTTTTTTCTTGTCTCTTTGGGGAGGAGGTAAATGAGATTTGGATACAAGCCATAATTATTCTGTGAAAACCACCCTGTGGCATTGATTTATATGCAAAATCTTGCCCTGCAGAAGCTTGATAGCTACACAAGGCTAGGAAGGCCAAGCCAGCCTTCCTCCAGGGTTTCTCTCCTTCTTAAATGCCATCTTGATGGTGCTTGTCTCATCTTCAATTCTCAGTGACCCAGGTTTAGGAAGAGAAGTTGGTGTGGCTGTTCCATTCTCACCTCCAGGGAGACTCAGCGTTGGGCAGGTAAGAAGATCCCCTTGGAGAGGGAATATTGGATTTTGTAACTCGAGGGGAGCAGCGAACCCAGCTCCCGGCCAGAGCTGAAGCAGCCCTGGCAACACTCCACAGTTAGAAAGGCCCTTGTGACTTTAGACTTCTGCAGTAGTGAGTAGCAGCTGCAGCAGCTTTCCATGGGTTTGGATTAAGGGAGCTGTCTTGGAATGCTGTTCAGAGTGCAGAGGGGTGTCTGATGTTTTGACGTGCAGAGTGTTCTTGATGACTCCCATGGAAATCACAGTATCAGCTGGTTCTGAAAATGAGGTCCCTGGTCTAAACAGCCGGGTTTGAAGGGAGGGACCAAAGCCTCCAAGGTGTTTTGTGGGATCATTATTATACAGCAGTTTTGCTGTATCCCAGCTGAACAACTCTTTCTTCAGTACACAGGATTCGTGCAAAGCAAGGGCTACCTGTGCAGACCAATTGCAATGGCAGATCCAGGGGTTTTAGCAAAGGCTCAAACCAAAACTTGTCCCTGTAGCTGTTTTTCTAACCTAAAAAAAAATCTAAAAGTTTCTCAGTTTTGTCCCTCAGAGCAGCACCTCTGTGTTAGTGATGCTTCTTAGACCACCTGAGAGACGCTATCAATCTTTATAACTTGCAAGTGAAGCAATCAAATTTTAATGGCAAAATGTTTCTGTCTTTGGGAAAATGTGATAAATATGCCACTGTGAAGGGGCAGAGAACTTTTGCAGGAAATATTCATTAAGACTGCCTATGAATATTCAGTACACACCCGAAAGCCCACATAGTTATTATATTTTAAATAAATATTTGCTTTTCAAATGTTGTTTTAACTAGTCATCTATCTTCAGATAATTCTCAAGACATCATTCATCATACATCTGTCTAAATGCTAGCCAGATGCTGTTGAACAAGGTGCTTTTTTAGGTATATAAATTAAAGTATTCCTTTTCACAGAAAGTTTTGAATATAAAAATTATGTATCTGCTCATCTTTACATAACAGCATAAATTTCAAAATACCTTTTTCTATAAAACTATAGTAGTTTATATCAGAAATATCTTGGAACTTACTGAATAAATAACTGCAGCTGTAAAATTTTAAGGTGCAGGATCAACAAACAATTTAAATTATACAGCCTACAGCATCAAATGGAACTTGAATGCTCTGCATCACCAGAATGTGTTTCACATCTCACCACCTCCTTTGCAGTGGTGTTGTAGTTGCACATAGAGACACTAAGATTCAGAAATCCTCACATGCAGATGTTGAATGTGCTGCCTTGTAACAAATACTGTGGACACTAAGGCGTCAGTCTGTACTGCACTTCCATTCTCTGCAGTTTCAAATCAGCTGAAAGGTTACTGCTGCCAGGTCCTTAGCTCAAAATCTCTCATGGTCTGAGGCTGGAAAGCTGCATGGTATTGTTCCTGATGCAGGATTGGAATGAGGGATATTGTTTGTATGATACTATGAACAGTAAGTGGACTTTGGTGGTGGATATGAGGATCCCCATATATTCTTAGCTTTTTAAATGAGTTCTCTCCTCCTTATGTTCTCTGCAACATAAAAGAAGATAAGAACAGGAGATTGGAAAATACCGTGTGGGTAGTTGTGATCCCCTGCTTCATCAGGACAACATCGTGCAGTTGGTTTTATGAACTTACTCTACACAACTGACCTTACTCTACACAACTGTAACATAGAAGTAAATTTCATGTTCCACTGTCTGCCTTGAAAACGTGCCCCAGGAATGTAATAATGGAATAGCTAAGAACATCTCTGCTGGTGTAGCCCTAATGTATGCATGATCAATTCATACACATTTGTCCTTGGAGTTGTTGTTCTCTGGTTCTGAGGCAGCAGTTCTTTGCCCTCCCTCATGCTCACTGTAGAGTGTTTATGGGCAGAAATATTTTCTTAAGTCTAAATCTTGCAAAACTGGTGGCAGACAGTAGCTAGACTGAAATGAGCTCAGTGGGTCAGAGCATGGTGCTGAAAATGCCACAGTTGCAGGTTCAATCCCTCCGTGGCCCATTCACTTAAGAGTTGGACTTGATGATCCTTGTGGGTCCCTTCCAGGTCAGAGTATTCTGTGATTTCTGGGATGGAATGCCCTGCTGTCAGTGGCTTTCTCTTCCCCAGCTGTCTTCTGCTGCACATTAATGCTTAAATGCAGTTACCTTAAATGTGAGGATCAAAACTCTGCATATTCTTAATCACAGCATCATGGAATGGTTTGCGTTGGAAGGGACCTTAAAGACTTTGAGATCTGTGTCATGGCCACTGATGAACTTGTTTCTCTGGGCAAGTCACATAACTGTCTCTGGATCAAACTCTTCTTTGTTGTAAATCCATGAAGCTTCATGTGTTTCATTGTACCTGTGTCAGCTGAGCAATTTTTCCAGATCCTTTCTCTGCAATCTGTCAAGCTGGTGAATGGATTCAGAATTGCCTCTCTAATTTTGCAGGTTCACAAAATATTTTGGACTTGAGAAATGGAAACCAGGCTGATCAAAGTGATTCTTTGACTCCCACACTACTGCTTTTAAGAATAAAACCAATTTAATAGTGAGGAGGTATATATCAATCTGACCCTAAAATGAAAAAAGTGTTGTTACCAGTAAGTACAGAGGTGTGTTCAGCTATTGTTTAAGAGAATTCACAGAATGTC
>WAAE01011195.1:19181-181746 GCA_013400495.1 Nicator chloris | reverse complement strand
TCTGTCAATAGAAATCTCAAACTGTGAATATACAATTGCACTTTATTATCCCTTTGTTATTTTGTAACTACATAGGTATGACAGACAGAAACTGATGTTAAAAGAAATCCACAATTGTCAGTGTGTCACATGCGTGAATCCCACTGCTGGAAGTTTTTCAGTAAATCAGCATCTTTGGCTAGGTACACCAAATGCCATATTTTAACAAAATGTTTTTGCTCACAGTAACACTCAAACTCTTAATTTAAGGAAAACGAACATCCTAAGGTTTTGTTACTGTAGTCCACAGGAGACAGATGGTGCTCTGTCTTGCACAGAGCAAGCAAGGAACGAAACAGTTATAAGTACCAGATAAAAGGTGCCGAGGGGACAGAGTACGTAAGGAAACCCTCAGTTAGAGCTCTTGCCAAGGCATGGCAATGGGAGCCCACATAACCAAGTAAGTGATGTATTGTAAAACAATAATAATGTGTAAGATACCCTAGGTGTCCTATAAAGTCCATTGACTTTCTAAGGAGTATCATGAGAGAGTACACAGAGGTCTCCAAACCTTCACACACCAGCAAGATTATTTGTTTTCCTTTGCATCTTAAGGATTTATGGTGCTACTGTTCTTGGCAGGGCTTAGAAACCAGCCACACACAAAACAGAAAGAGATGGAAGCATCTGGTGAACTTCAGAGTTCTGTCTTTCATGAAAGATGAAGAGACAGGAGCAAAACTCTGCCTGAGGGGTCCTTTTTTTTTTTTAAGAATTAACTTCATCTTGTGTTAAAATTGATTTGTGAATTCTTTCTTTCAGAGTTTTGGGAGGATGTATTGGCTGTGTTTTGTTTGCCAGCTCAAATGAGCTGTTTGTGGCAGTTGCATAGCATTTCATTCTTGCCTTGTGCCAAATCCTGGTTGCCACTGCCTGTACCTGTGCTCAGAAACAGGGGTTTCCATTTTTAAGGCGCTCAGGGTTTGAATTCCAAAGATTGGCAAAATGTGTCTGTTAGGATGTGCATGTAACAATTACCTCAACAGTCACACTTTTCTGAAAGTTAGTGTCTGTGCTATATTTATTAAATGCATAGGCTATTAAAGGAAACAAGATTTCAGTTCCCTTAATCCCATTTCCGACAGACCCATGTGCAAACCCTCCAAGAGAGCCATGCACCTGTGACTGAGCTGACAGAGCAGCAAAGCAGAGAGGGGACCTGAGATCAGCTCCCTAAACAACCAGACAGCTTGTTTGTGTCCTGAGTGATGTGCAGGGTCTGGTTCGGAGTCTCACAATGGAATCGCTCCTCGGTGACAGTGACCATAATGTTCTTCAATTCCGTCCCCCCACAGGAGCAACAAAGGCCAAAAAATCCACCACAAGTATGCTTAACTTCAGAAAGAACAACTCTGTGAAAACAGGGAAACCCACTAAAAATAAGCTAAAATGAGCCACTAAAAGAATTAAATTCTTCCAGGCAGTAAGAAGATCTCTGAAGTAGGGACACAGCAGCAGAGCACGTCCCATCCTTTGGGAAAGACTTCGGAAAGGGTGAAAAGAGCCTGGCATGGCTAATCAGCAAAGGAAAAAAAAAGCTATTAGAGGTAAAATAATTCAGAAAACCAAAGCTGTGTCTAAACTAAGTAAGAAGGGTTGCATACTAAAGACTAAAATTAAAACTGTAGTCAAACTAGCCAAAAGAGTTTAAGGGCTAACCAGCTTCAGGGATCTGAATTTTTCCTAAACATTTTTTTGATCACTTTAGCAAAAACAGATAGTGACCAGCACATAAAATGTCAAAATAGGCACACATTTTTTTTGTACTGATCTTTGCTGTGAGTAAAACTGGGGCTAATCCTACACAGAAAACTTTTTTTTTTTTTTTTAAGGAGAGAGTGGGGCCATCAGCATAGGTCTGAGGAAGGATTAGCAGTACCAAAAGGTATATCCATGCTATTTAAAAATACATGAGAAGTTTGGTGACAATGTGAAGTTCTTCCAGGTAGTAATGATGAGGATCAGTTGTGAAAAATTGCCAAAGTGATTGGGTAATAAAATTACCCACATGAAATTCACAGTAGATAAATGTAAAGTACATGTACACTAGGGAAAAAAAGCCTTTTTCATACGGAAGATTATGGGCTCTGAACAGGTGATTACCACTGAAGAGTGAGATGTGGGAGTTGTGATAAATAGGCCCATGAAAAGATCATCTCAGTGCTTGGTAGTAGTTAAAAAATTAAGTCAATAGTTAGAAGTTGTTAGAGAACAAAGAACAAACAGAAAACATAATTATCCCACTGTATAAAGCCGTGATGCAGCAGGACATTGAAAATTAGGTGCAGTTCTAGACATGTCATTGCAAAAATGATGTTTTAGAACTGGAACAAGTCCAGAGAAGGGCAGCAAAGATGACTTAACCAACAGCTTCTGTTGCAGAAGCTGGGAGAGCTGATAGCATTGAAAGGAGGCAAAGTGAGCAGCTGTGTTAGAGACCTACAAAACCACAACTGCTAGCAGGAGGGTATGTACACACTCATTGCTGTCTCTCACAGTGCAAGAACATGTGAAAGGAATGGGAGAGAGAAGTTTAAAATAAGAGGGACTTCATGCAGTGGATAAAGGACTTTTGCAACTCCTTTCCAAAGGCTTTAATGAACACAGGTTTTCGTGCAATCAAAGGGAGACCAGAGTTTGTAACTGGAAAGGTGCTACCTCGTGTGTGTAGATAAAGCACAACCCACTCAGAAAATCTCCCAAGCTGAAAGTATTCAGAAACTATGAGAGTATTAGGGGGAAAATATGGTATGTTCTTGTGTTGGTTTATTCTCATCAGGTGGCTGCTGCTGACCACTTCCTAGTGTGATTGAATCCTTTCTCTGGCCCAGTATGGCTGCTCATGTGTGTGTGATCACAGGTAATTACAGATGAAAACTTTGCACATCCAGACTGTTGTAACATATCTTGCTAAAGTAAATCATGGGGTTTTTGAGATCAAGCATCAAAACGAGTTTATAGTCATAACACTAAAGTAATACCATGACACTTTATAATTAGTGACTTGCACTATTTTCCTATAAGGTAGCTCCCAATAATGAGATTCAGTGTTGGCTGTGAGAGTTGACACAGTGGTGTCTTGGCTGTGGGGACAGTGTTTAAGCAGGCAGGTTCAGTTGGTGTTTCAACAATTCATTCATCGCCTTGAACAAGAAGCTCAGGTTCACTTCTTTTCACCTGCTAATTTCAGCTGAAATTAAGACAGCTGATTAACTAAAAAGGAAGGAGTCCTTTTACCCTCAATAGTAGACCCTGTGCCTGGCTACCATTTTGCACTGTTAGTCTTCTTTTATGCTTATATTTCACTGGTCACTCAGAAATATGTTTAGCATGGATTTTTGCTTTACCTTGAATTCTTCCCTAAGCAGCAACTTTTATTTGTGTAGTTTTAGTATCTATTAATACCTGGAAATATACAGATTTAAAAAAAAAAAAGTTTAAGCATTTATTTGTTTATTGAAACCATCTTTCCAGCTTCTGAGGTATTCTCTGTATTGTATTTGAACTTCTCAACATTTTTTTTGTAATAGATAGAATTGAGAAACACCTCTCAAATAGCTTCTCATACTGCTTGTTCTAACTGCTAAGAATCACTGTTCTGATACAGTCTATATTAGTATATTTTGTTATTAGGCTAAGTATGAATGTTCTATGATATGGTTTTATTTGAAAATGTTGACTGATCCACATGTAATTTCTAAAAAAGTGTACAAGTCTTGAAAATTTCTGTTTAGCTGTGTTTTTTAAGCTTTCTGATTTACAGGTATTTTTTTTTCTTTCACACAGGAATGAACACTCTGGAAATGAGGGATTCTGTGTTTTGCCCAATTCTATCTGAGCCACACCAAAAGGAAAAAAACCATCCTCATGTGATTTTTTTGAGTTCTCTTGTTTTTAGGTGACTGTTAAAAATACCATAAAGATGTTAATAATAGAATTATAGTTGAATCGATCCAAGACGGGATCAATATGTCACTCTCTTTAAGAAATCTAACAACTCTATAGTCCTTTTTTGCTTGATACTCCATTAGGGTGCTATCTAACATATTTTTATTTTTTTATAAACAACATTCATTCTCTGAACTATCCCAATTTGATTAATCATAGGCAGATTATTAGTCATTCTGAAAGGAAAATGGCTGCAAAGGAGCACACTGCCCTGAAGTCAGGCACATTTAGCAGGCTTCATACTAACTTGATAGTAATTATGATCTCCATCGAGTGAGACAGGCAATGAATAAGATATTTAACGCTGTGTGCTTTGGCTGTGAAAACCTTTTCGACTTGTGCTTTCAATTTCTGGGTTTCAGTGTTATTAAAATATCTATGTGGGTATATTTCCTAAGAAATAATTCTCCTTTCCTATACACACACTATTTTTTTAATCTCAGGGAGTTTTCTCTGTTTACTGAGTGCTCCCCAGAGATGGATGCTCTAACCACCATAGAGAGAGCAGGACCATAAATATCCTTTTGCAACACAGGAGCTGCAGTTACAGTGTATTGAAATCTATCATCTTACTCATATAAGATGCAATCTGTCTGCATCAGATAATTACCCAGAACTTTCTACCCACAGTGACTAGGTTCAACTGTGTTTTTAATTTTAGAGATTTGATGTGTATATTCCAGGTAATGCAGGTCTTTCTATGTAGTTCTTGTATTTATAAATTGCTCTTCTTCTTTCCTAAACATTATAGATTCTTGTACAATTTATGTAACACTTGGTTTTTTAACACTGCTAGTCTAACTCGGTGGAGAGCTCCCCGAATATACATGTGTAGGCTATGTCAACAGTCAGAGTAACTACCCTGCCTGAACATCTAACTTCTGTCATACCATTTTCTCATGGTCACCAGAAAGAGAATGCAGCATTCTCAGTCAATGAGGAGCTTAGCCATAAGATATCTAGACTGTTGTAATTATCAGGATAGAAGTGCTTATAAAATCTCAGGGTACAAGTCTCCTACAAGCCTGAAAAATACCTTACAAACTCTGAAGGGTAAAGAGAACAAATCTGACCATGTTTCATATACAAATGCACTGGATTCAGTCAATTCCAAATTGTTCTGAAACATCTGGAAAAGTTACTGTTGTTTGTAATTATTATTTTAAAAACAGTAATGCATTGCATTTCAGCCATGATCTTATTCCTCAGTTTCTGTTGTATAAAGCTTCTAGCTGGAAGTTTAGTATTTACTAAATAGGTTTGCTAGATCTACTAGTAGAACTCACATGTCTTGCTTGTGTCATTCCAAGGCACTTCTCCTTGGAGGGAAGAGTAGTAGGAATGAGAGGGTAAGACCAAATTTTCAGAATGTTTCACTAACGCCTCTAGTCCAGTCAAGAGTATGAACGTGATTGATGACTTTGCAGTGATGTTGGAGGGCAAAATACTGATGTTAAAATAAAAATTTTTTGAAAGCTCAAAATTTTGGCAGCAAGATAAACTGTCACATGATTAAGAAAATAGGTTTGTGTTTCAGACTGCTCTGAAACGGAATGTGAACAGTTCCTGCAAATAGTAGTTCTCCCAAATGTGTTTATTCCAAGCCTATCTGTACAGCAAACTACTCTGCCCTGTGGTGCAAAGCTTGAACAAGCTGATTCAAGTAGCAGAAACAACCTAAATGTGGCAGATCTGTGGTTCCTGCACACTTGAAAAAGCCAGGTAAATATGTCTGCAGAGGTCTGATTCCCACATAACCAGGTTGTTTTCTTACTGAAGGCAGCTCAGATGTAAATCTTACATGGTATCACTCCAATTTGCTTTAGTCTAGGAAGGAGACATCTAACACATGGGGTCTGACATGGCAAAGGACAAAATTTGGGTTCTGGGTTAAAACTGCCAGTTGCTTCTTTGCTCTCTCGCTCTCTCTCTTTCTCTCTCTCTTTCTCTCTCTCGCTCTTTCTCTCGCTCTTTCTCTCGCTCTCTTTCTTTTTTCTTTCTCTTTTTCCCCTTTCCCTTTGTTTTGGTTTATATGTGTTTATTTAAGCACAACCTTAGGACCCCTAAGATGTCTTCTCCTCTCTCCCAGTTGTGTAAATTACCAGAAGCTTATGCACACAGCAGACTGCAGGGAGGCATGCAAAATGCTGGGGAGTCCAAGTGACTCTCATTGCAGATAATGGCTTCTTTCCTCATCCTTCTCAAGTCCATGTTCAAATGTTACCATAGTGGTTGTCTTTTCAAATATGAATTGTCCTTCCAATTCCTTCTGTTGCCTCGTGCCCAAAAGGTTTGGCAGGCTCGTTCTTGAAAAAGCACTCTCCTCAGAGTTCCTGTACTGCCTACTGCATGCAGGCAGAAAGAGAGGATGGAGATAAAAAATAAGGGAAAGCAAAGAACATCTAACAATTCTGAACATACTTTTCCTCAACAAAGTTATTGAAAAAATACTGTAAGATTTGGCATTACAGTGAACCTAGCGTGATTTTTTTTTCCAAGCTAGCTCTCTTTTTGTTTAGCCTTCCTATCTGGGTTAGCTTTTAACAAATTCAGCTGTCACTTTTTGTATGAGTGAGAACATTTTTAGTACTGTGGATCGAGCTGGCAACAAGTGAGCAGTAGTGTGAGACCATCAGCAGGTGCGTGGGAGACAGCAGCAATTTGGGAAGCCTGAAAGAGTGCTGGTGAGGGAAATCAATGTTAAAAAAGCATAGTAAAAATCTTTCTGGTCATCAGAGGTATTACTGGAACAACTGTGCTGCTGAGAGCATAATTTGTTTTTCTATTCTTCAACAGTTTCTGATCTTTGTATGTTATCTATAGGATTTAAAGACAGTTTCCTTTTTTCAATGCATTTGGAAATATTAATCTTTGGATTGAAGTAGGAATTTTACCCATAGCTCCTGAGGGCTGCTTTTTTAACATCTGCTTAGAAGCAAGGAGGAGAGCAGTACTCTTGAATCTCATACTACATCTGGATCAAAAAGTCACTGCAAAAAGGAGCACTTTTACAAGAAATACCCCAATCATGGAAAATTTCCAAATAAAATTTCCCAATAATTATATCTCCTAGACATAAAACCAGATAAATTATATTGAATCAACTTGCACGTAAATATGAAGACAGTAGGGGAAGTATGGTTACATGAGCCATCTACACACCAAATACTTATTAACATGCTTGTTGAATTTAGTCTTAAGCGTTAGGGTGATTCCCTGCTGTAAATGCCCCAGTGAATGCATTTGTATTAGCACTTTGCAGCAGAGAGACTAACCTGCCAATTCCTAAAAATGAATGCAACATTCTTGAGGAAACCATGCTGGAACTGGCACTCTGGGTAAAATCCTGTAGTGAAGAGGAATATTTTCACTGCCTCTAACAAGGCCAACATTTGTTACTGATAACAGCCAATGACAGAATGGAGAGTTGAAGTATCAAAGAGATAGTTAAAGAAGGGTATCGTAAAGGGTCGAGGTGAACAACACATCAAAAACAATGGGAAGTGTCTTAGCCTCAAGTCTGATGTGCTTTTCATAATGCTGGTATGGCCCTTTGTATTCAATGTGTCAGGATAATCTATACTGGGGTGAAGTTAAGAATAATGCAGAGCAAAAGAGGCAATCCAGAAAAAAAAAGTCAAACAGAAGCTGGGACTCCAGAAGGATACTGTCAGGTTATCCTAAAGAGAAAGAGGTGTGCCAGAGATAAATAAAATGGGATTATAACAAAGATGAAAGCCAAAGAAGGGGTAATGGAAAGGATTCTCTGTTTCCAAGGCAAGCAAACAACATAATTACATAACTCCTTTTACAACAGGACATTAATTGTCCATTAAACATAGATGCTGTGGAAAGTAAATATTCATCTTTTGGTGACCCAAGAGTGCATATCACTGACTGAAACATTTGTTTCCAGTGAGGGGTTGACAATATCATCTATACAGAAAAAAGGTGTTTGAATTAAAATGTTTTTGCAGAGAGCACTTTCACCACCTCAGTGATACTTAGCTTCTTATTTCCTTGGTCCTTTTTTGACTCCATGAAATCATCCTGTATTTCCTTAGACAAATGTATGGAGGAAAAAGATACTGAACATTTTAACAAAGATTTCATCCATGCTACAGAAGGTACTTGGAGGTATGATTCTCAGCATGAGGTAAGACAAGTATCAGCCCTGTTTCATGGCATATTATACTTCAAGTACTAGGAAGAAGAAAGGTACGCTATTATACCGAAATAATATTTTTTACAGATAAATTGTTTATTATAGAGTGTTTTTTTACTCTGCTCCTGGTCTAAATAAACATATATTTCAATATAATAGGAAAGAGGATAAAAACAAAATCACTAGAGTCATAAGAAGAATTCTGTCTTCTGTTTTACTTGAAGAAGCATACTTACTGAAGTTTCTTCTTTGTAATGAGATTATTTATCTTTTTTTCTGTCCAGATGCTACCGCCTATGGTTGCATGCCATGGTAAAGCCTAGGAGAATACTCATAATCAGTGAAGGATACACAGAAGTAGAGTGTAGTCCAAGGAGAGCAGAGTAAAATGATAGCGTAAAGTGCCTGGAAAAAAATAGTCCCATAATTTTGGGGTGAACTTGTTTTCCTCCAGAAAAGGAGCTGAAATGAAAATCTATCAAGAAAATCTGCATTGCATTTGGTAGCCTGTTCAGCTGTCTACAGAGAGAAGACCCAGTACAGGGTATCTAGCAGCCAGCACTTCTAGAAATGGCATGCTGCCGGAATCTGACAGAAAATAAATTAAAGTACTATCTACTGGTTCTATAGTTAACAGGGTTGTTCCCAGACTTCAGAGTGCACACAAAAAAAAGAGAAAATTGTGATAAAGGGTTAATGTGCTGGGTGAATACTTGTTTATATCTCTCTACTGTTAGCACCAGGGTGTTGATGAGCACATATTTATCCATAAGCCACTAATTTACTGCCACTTTGCTCATGGTGTTGGAGAACCTCGTTACTTCCCGGTATCTGATTGGGAGAAGCTGAGCAGAATTTTAACAGAATCATGAGAGCACTACCATGAGCTTCATGCTGCAAAGAACTGTGCTGTCTAAGGCTGCCACACAACACATGTAGGTTTCTTTACTTTTGATACATATAACATCTGCTCTAGCAGAGTTCATCACTGACATGCAAATTCGTTTAAAGGTGACCTGCAGGAGTACTAAAAATAACCTCCCAGGTTTAGGGATATGTGCTGAGTACCCCAGGCATTTATCACAGTTTTAATATGACCTGTAACCATTTTTACTTGTAATGCTTCCAAGAAGTCTTCACTCACTGTGAATTGTTGGCTCCTTCTCAGCATGACCCACTGGGCTGCTACTGGTCATGTCAAATGTACTGTAGAGCCCAGAGGGAGACTGTGGTTTGAGCTGTCCAGGTGTGTTAAAATTCCTTGTTACAATGTTATAGAGGCTTCAAACATTCTCCATTTTATGGAGGTATTTAAAAGGATACTAAAAAACCCAAAACACAACAACAACAAAAAATCTCTGCATGTTAGAAACATACACAGAGCTTTAGAAAAGAGATTTATTTAGTGTTGTTAAACTAGCCCCATATTTTGTAAAGGGATCATGTGGTGCATCAGCTATCATCTGCTTAATGTATTCCAAGGGGTCACCTCATACAGGAGCAGTTACTATTGTGCAATTAGAATTCAGAGGGTTTTGAAAAGAAAATTGAAAGAGTAGTTGGGTAGAGAGAATAGGGTTTAGATGCGAATTCACTAAAACTTCTTTTGGAAGAATTTCTGCGGCATACATTCCATGTTTCTAAATCTGACAAGTACTCGATAAAGTGGTTTGACTTTCCATTCCCATACAGATCTTATTTTTGTGCTGAAATGCTAAATTCTGCACCAGTTCAGTGTAATTATTTTAATGATTTATTCAATTTTTTCCACAAAATTTGTTAGACAGTCATTATGTCATTTAATTTAGGATTGTTCATACAAGCAAGGATTTCCATGTCCATTTCTCAGAACAAAATACTCATTGCTTTTGCTGGGTGCTCACTTATTGTATTCCACATAGTTTTAACAGTAAAATGGCCTTGGTTAGATTTGTTTTGTATTTGTTGCTTCACCCTCTGTTTCTCATACGAATCTAAATTGGTATCAGCTTTGAATTGCTGGCACGTTCGCACACTCAAAATCTGCACCTCTCCCATTTCTTAGCCAGGTAAAATAAGAAAATGTTTCTGTTCAAATTGGCTCCTTCCTTTCATCTCCTCAAGCCTAAAATTTCTTTAGTATAAATTTAAATAAAACATTCTTATTACAAAAATCTTGGTGCTTCCAAAAATTACCCATTTATGGTATTCTCAGGAAAGTCATTGGATTTATCTCAGTGCTAAATGATGAAGAAGCCCCAAGAAATACATACAGGCTTCATCCACTGGGACCCAAAGCAGAAAGCAAATTAGCTCTTTATCTTGTTTGGATTTTTGTTAATCAAGAAAAATGCACTTAATTACTGTGACAGGAAGCAGTGCATGTAGAAACTGCATAGAGCCTGGAGCCAGATGTCATGCAGTCTAAGGTAGCTTAAGTTTGTTGTGCTGCCTCTCTGTCAACAGAAGAGAACCTCCTCAATCACAGCTAGAACTTGTTATTTTATTCAAATAGGAATTTCAGTAACTCACATAAGAGAAACATTTTTTCATGGCTATAAATGTTTTCTTGTTGGGTTTTGGTTTTAGTTTTTTAACATGGCCTCGTGGGATTGAGGTTGTTCTGAAACCTGGATGAACTTAACATCTCTGTGACCTTTCAACTTCACAATTTGTTTTGCAACTGGCTAGTGAAAATTGCCAACTTTCAAACAACAGACAAGCATGAAATATTACTGAATGAGAATGGAATGAAGCAAATTAGTTTCCTTTAAAAAACTACATTTAGGTATGGTGAATTAACACAAAACACAGAGCAGAACTCAGTGAAAACCTTCATTTTGTTCCCCCTGGCTGCTCTGGGAATCTCAGAAATTCGGATTTGGATCAGCTTGGATCAGTTTATGAAGATTTTACTACTATATTCTATTCCATTGCTTTTGATAGTTCAAATATCTTAAGAATGCCTGCTATCATGCAAAAATAAATACTCTTAGTCCTATTTTTATAATTATCAGCTGAATTCCTGAGACTTCTTGTGGCAATGCTTTCTTAATTGGAAGTAGTATCAAGCAAAGTCTATACTGTTTGGGGTATGGATTTTGGATTGCTGTGATGCTACATTGCAACAGTTCATAAAGCATTGCTTTATTGACTCCCAAATGCCAGCAAGGAGACAGTGTTTGCTTTTCACAAAGAATGATCCAAGTCAGATTGTGTGCCAGCAGTGGGGTTAAAGTTCAACAGTAGATTGTAGGGTTTCTTTCTCTGTTAGTGGTTGGACTTGGTCTTGGAGGTCTTTTCCAGACTTAGTGGTTCTATGATTCTTCTCCCCATCATTGCAGAGCTTTCAAAATTTGACCCTGCGATACTGCTCTGTGAACTGTCTGGTTTCATACATAGCCTGTTCTTCAGTATTCTTCTCTATTCCAGCAGTAAACAATGTCAGAAGGCAAATGGAGAAGGTTGGTCATCACATGTGTGCATAGTTTCTCATCTGCTCTTTTCTATTTTTCTCAGCCTTTGGAGTGCTAATTTAACTTCCATGTTTATGTTGTTTGGGCACCTATCTCAAATTCAGACCATCATTCAGCAACCTATTACACCAGTTTCCAGCAGAGTGCAGGGATCCATGACAAATGACTGCAGCCCAGGCAGGGGGTGAAGGCTGTGGTGTGAGAGGCAGCAGATCCCAGTTCTTAGCTCTGTAAGACTCAGCACAAGCTGGGAAGCCACCACCTCACAGACAGGTGATAGGTACCAGGCAAGTGGCGAGGTGAAACCTAAATGCCTGTCCCTGGCTCCTACTGCGTTCCTACTATCACAGTTTATCTGTAATTTAGGAATGAAACATATAATCTTACCAATTGCCCTGTAAAAGTTGTCAGCTCCTTGTTTACACGGTTCCATGAAATAGATAGTGGTTCAAGGTTACTTGTGACTTTTGTTCTGAGGTGACAGGGAATATTGCTTCTAATTAACTCATCATGCTTATCAAAATCAAATTCTTCAAATCCTTGGGACCTGCATTACAGAGAAATTGCCTCCAAGTGTGAGGTAGTAAGAAGAAACTAGCATTATTTAATCTATTGGAAATTCATAGAAAGTAATGTGACATTTACCCCATTTTGACTGACAAAGTAAAAATATTACAATATTACAATTACAGTATTTTTCAAAATATATGTTCAGCAAAACTATAGTCATATTAATTTCTAAATTATTATTTTTACATTAATAGAAAGGCTTCAAAGATAGATCTTTTACTAGGAATATACCTAGAGTTCTAGAAATAAAGTATTTTATATTTACAGTCCACAATAAAATGTAGTCAATGAGGAAAGAATATTACGAAATGGAGTCCAGAATATCAGAAATAAAATCTGCAGAGAAAAGATTTTCTGCTTTTCTCATCAGCAAAATTTTGTAATTACAAAGTTTGCTCTGATGTGTCTGATGGGTGATGGCCTCACAGCACAATGCTGAAGGCAAAGCTTATTGAAGACTGATCTTGGTATATTTGTCTATTTTTCACTTTAATTTTAGAAACAGGCACATTCATGGTATTTTTACTGAATCTCTTACAACTACTTTGATATGTAGCAATGAAGCAAATTTTAGGTAATTTGCCATATTAATGGCAACCTAAATGTCTTGTGTCGGTTTTGAAGAATTTTTAAAAGACATAAGCTAAGCTTCCAAGGATTCTGGACTCTGCTCTAAAGCTAGTAATCACTCAACTTCTTGGCATGATATTATTTTGAAAATTTTAAAATACTTTGATTATCTCAAAACTAATTCCTCTGCCCCTTCATTGGGAAAGCATGAGACTGTAACTTTTGCTAATAAGTAAAATTCTTTTTCAAGAATAGAATTTCTCATGTAAAGTTGCAACTCTGATTTTTCCAGGGTGCTTTAAACCTGCTCTAAATACAAGATAATGCAAAGCTGCTGGTTTATGTGAAGTTTCCAGAAGTGGCTTCAATACTGCAACCTCCATGGCAGGAGAGTATTTCATGTGGAACCTCATGCTTAGAGGACTGAACTGGAAAATTGTGGCTCAAACTGTTAGAGAAGGGCATAGGTCCTGAATGATAACAAACAAGTGGCAGAGGATACATAAAATCTTGTCCAACAGCTCTCGTTTCCTTACTTGCCTTCTGTTTCCAAAATGGGGGTTTAGTGTAAAAAAAGCATTAATGTTATTTATCGGTTCTAATTTGGGATCAGGAAAAGCAACTGGGAATTTCATACGAAAGGTCCATATTTTTGCCTTTCCTGTGTGTAGCGCTATTTGATATGGATAGGCAGAACTCCCATGATTCCCACATTCTCAGGTTAAAAAATGTAATATCATCCCCATTTGCAGATACACACGCAGTATAGAGGCACCCTGTGAAACTGCTCACTTAGAAGGTGGCCATGTCCTGGCACCTGCATAATTCCAACTGTGAAATCACAGCTTTATTGGCTGGCAGTCCTGCATAGTGCAGGAACTCTCTCAGCATCCTTCCAGCCTGCTCTGATCACTAGCTCTGAGCTTAAACCTCAAGAATAAAGGCACTTCTTTATTTGGTAGTTTCAAAAGGCAGACACAGTAAGTATTGCATTTTCATGTAGAAACAAAACCACAGATTTGACTTGTTTACCCTATTGTAAGAAAAATTCAATCGTGAAGCTGAATCATAAAAATCTCATTGTATCAAGGATTTAATTTGTTTTTTAAAATCAATACTAGCTCTCTCATTTTTTATTATTATTCACAAAATAATTATGTATAATACATATATAAAACCTCGAGCTTTACTTTACCTTTATAATCAAGACGACTTTACCACTTATTTAATCTTCTTTCTACCTACCCCCTGCCCCAAACACTATTTTATTGCTGTTCTTTCATTCTGTCTGCTTGTTGTCCATACATTTCGCAAATCCTGCGTTTCACTAGAATATTAAATGGTCGTGGAGGAGAAGCCTTACGACAGAAAGTAGTTCGTTATTCTATAAGGACAAATAGTGGGGGTTTATAGTGTAATGAGGAAGCTTGCCCACGTTTTGGGGCAGCAGCCCCGCGGCTGTGGCCGCTGTGGCCGCTCGCCCGCCGACGCCAACCGCGCAGTGCCCCCTAGGGCCTCCGCCGCGCCGGGGCCGCCCGCACGCCGCTCCTCCGCCCCGTCCTTCACCTTGGGAACAACTGTGAGTTTCATCCTATTCCAGCTGTAACGATGTGGCTTGCTCTTTAACTCCTTCCAGGTTTTGGCTCGGTTTGGTTTTCTAAGTTGACAGTGGTTCACAACGTTCTGTGTTACTTTCAGTGCATGCGTATTCGGTTTTACGTAAGAAGTTTTCTTTACATTGTTTGAATTTGATGGTAACATTTTAAGACATTCTTTTCTGGTTTGGCATTTCTAGGAGATGGGTTTTCTTTTCAATTGTTTGTTACAAAGGACCTGTGTGAATTTCCTTCTCGGAGCCATGATTTGATCAATGCTGGTAGAAAGAGGCTGGGAACCGCAGTACTTCGCACAGATGTCACATACCTGATGAGTGATCCCTTATACTTATTGATGTGGTGGTTTCAGGGAAATAATAGTAATAATGAGAACAATGATAAGGACATGTTTCCTTTTACATCATTCACATAGGTGAACTGAGAGGTCCAAAGAAAATTTGTTCAGAGGAAAGAAGAATTCTACCAGAAGTATTTACCAGCAAAACAGCTCAGAAATAAAAGATGGTAAAATGAGCAAAGGGCAGTAGGTTTTGAATAGGCTTCATCAGCAGAGGGGAGAGGTCATCTGGGAAGATTAGTTATAGGAGCTATTAAATCACCTCTGTGACACTGTTAGAAGAAGCTGCTTAACATAATCATGTGCAATCAGTAAAAATGCTGTTTATTATAGAGCAGTTTTGATTTTCATATTTGGCATTGTTATGTAAGATGGTGTAATGTAAGGCCATACACATTTCCTCAGTACAAATGACCAGCATTAATGATTTATGGTGTTTTCCTGACAACTTTTAAAGTAAAAAATTATTGGGAAATATCTCTCCAAACCTATTTCCACTAATACATTTATTAGATACTGCCATAATTTTTTTTTCTTTGTACTGTAGTTTTAGACAATTGCAACTGATACAGAGTTCATATATCAACTAGTCCTGCATCCTATACTTCTGTTTGAGTTTGATTATCCTTCCTACTGACACAATGCCAACCATCCATTTAGTGATAAGACTCCACAAAAAAATATTGTCTTCTAATGTGGTCTCTCCAGTTTGGAATTAGATTTCTCTACACATATTTTCTTGTGTGTAAAGTAGAGAATAATATCATCACTTATGTTTCTCATATATTTATGTCCGTGGATTATCTCAGGATGGACATGCCAAATCTGGGTTTTGGATTTGCACACATCTTGGTTGCAAGATGTTAAAAGTTGACTGTCATATTTCATGAGAACTAGATTAAAATTTTGAGGGTGATGGAAAATTTGCCAGGGTGTTTTGTGGGTTTTTTAAAATTTTTTTACTTATTAAAGGTTTTTGGCACATATTAGTATCTTGCAAGATACTAGCTTACAATTGTCCCTGAGATTTCCTTCAGTCTAGATGATAATTTTGTCAGGATGCATGGTTTTGTACCATGAAGTACAACAGATTTCCAGCTAAACTGAGTCAATAAGGGGATGGCAAAGTACTTTCAAATCAGTAAATTTAACTGAGTCTTAACTGTTGTAATTCTGCTTCCATAGTGATGCACAGTTGTGGGACCAAACATCTACCAGCAAGCTACCAAATCGCAGCAGATTATAGACCGGCTGTACTGTCACGTATTTTGTTATTTTATGTAAGTCTATCTTGTCCATACAAAGTAAAATCATGTCAGAAATGTAGAGCTGTATTTTTTAAATTTTCCTTCCTTATTACGTCTTAGTTTGGTATAATTCAGAATATTCCTTGCATGTTCTTTTACCTCCATTTTATGATTTATTAAATGGCATTAGCATGTGCTAGCTCGTTCTTTCATTTTCCCTGATAATCTGGCAGCTAGAAAGAGCTAGAATGAGGTACAAGCGCAAGTACATACTTTTGGAAATCATTCTAAAGCATAATATATTGAAATGTTTCATAATGAATCCTTGTTTGCCAGAAAAAATGTTCAACCATGCCAGAAAATTATCTGTGAGGAATAATTCTCTTCTTTCCTCCCCCTCTTCCCAATTTGTGTTGCTTGGAAGAGGAGACGAAAAATGGCACAGATGCATGCAGTATTGCACAAAGAGTATATATGGACATTTCAGTCACTGATATTTCCCCATTTTCTGATGCTAATGTAAGATATGTTGGTTTTGCATTTGTAATTAAGATGAACAGATGGTGAGGACTTAGTTTAAAGTAATACTGTACATCCATTAAAATAATCTCTGCTGACAGTGATTCTTTACTATAGCAAGACTTAATTGCATATATAACATGTGTACATCAGAAAGAACTCGGTCTTTAGCCATTTGCTCCACTAGGACAATAGTAAAACAGACGTCACCAAAACAGAATTTGTCCTGGAGACTCCTAAGAGTAACAGATGTATCTCTGCTGACAATACTGCCTTGCTTTAATTAATGAACACTTTATGAATAAAAGAACACATAATTTCAGAAAATATGCAGGATTTCTTTTGGAAAAAGGAGATCAAGTTTTGCAGGAGGAAGGTTCAGGAACGTGACACTAAAAATTTTAACAGATAAACTTGATACTGCTTACACTATTTCTCTCATGGAGTAGTACACGTAATTTGAGTGTTCTTGGCCAGCTTTATAAATGTGTGTCTTTTTGAACTGGGTTTTTGTTTTAAATTAGGTACATCGTGAAGGGTCTGACTGGAGCAAGTCCTTAAGCCTCTGTGAAGCAAAAGCAGACCGCTGCATGTTTTCTTCTTTCCATAAAAATGATATAAAATGTCATTTCTCAAATTGTTCATATATAGGTTATATAAAAATATCACTAGGTTTTTCCACCTTAAGATCTATACTTCACAGGAAATGGAACTTCAGGTTATATGTCAAAAGTATCCTTCACTTGTTGCACAGAACAGCAACACTTTTGTTGAGCAATAACACTTATTTTTCAAAAACATCATTTGGCAGTTGTATATTTATAACTCAACCCCTTTTCTGTTTACTTCTTGTCCTACCTGTCAGCACCACATGGATAACTATTTTCTACGATAATGAAAACTACCAAATTTTAACCTCTGAGGACATTGTTTGGCAGAAATACTTCCTTCCTTTCCTTTTGTAAGGACATATATTTTACTACTGTTATGATTACCAAAAATGAAATATAAGGTTTGATTAGCATTTCTGAAAGGTTTTTAAACTAAAGTACATCTCCTCTTCTGCCAGAACTGTCAGCAAAATCACAGTAGCTGAACATGTCTTTACTGAGAAAAACAGTTTTCTACACTGGTTTCACAAAATCAGTGAATCCCCACGTTTTGTTTTGTGCTTCATCTGTTGAAGGCCTGGGCTCCATAAGCCCTCCTCCTCAGGAGTTGCCACTATCCAGGAGAATGTCTTGGAGATTGTAGTGTGTCACACTTTGGTTAAAATTCCTTCCTTTTTTCCTGTTAAAATTCTGCTTTGTTTAAAAATATTTAGATATTTTTTGAAGCAAAGACTTGAACCCTGAGGCCCCATTTTCCACAGGAGTACCACAAACCTCATGTTACTGACCCATGCCTCAGAATATTTAAGTATATTAAACCAAGTGGAATAGCACCAGCAGGAGAGATTGAGAGAGTCTTTATCCTAGAATATGAAAACTCTGTAACATGGTAGTTAAATATTTTTCCAAGAGATATGGTTCAAAACCTCTCAGGCAAAAAAAAAAGAATTGAGCTAACCTTTCCTCTATTCAAGATGGGCTGTAAGGTAAAGCAGGAGAGAGGTACTGCTTTCTTTTAATCGATACATCAGTTTTCTTTAAAATGTCTGAAATTGAAATTAAATATTTCTCTGCAGTCTTTGTACCTCTTTCCTATCCCACAGCTAAAACTATTTAAAAATAATTTAGGCAGAAATTTGTGGTTGGGAAAGAATATGGTTTGACAGGCACACTGAGAAAGTCTTTCATTTGCATAGACTTCATTCTGGTGACAGAATTAGACCAAATAATTCTGTAAATACAGCTGAGGTATATGGGTAGCACTCACTGAAAAAGGAAATAAAAAAAACAGGGAGTGAGACAGTCTGGGACCCAAGGGAACAGGAAAGGCTGCAAGTTTTACAAAACATTCATTTGTCTAATTTACTCAACATAATAAAGAAAAGATTGATTTATTTGAGGAGTTAGCAGAAATTATTGATTTGAGGAGAAGTAGTATATTTACTGAATATGGGATGAGTAATGCTTTTGAATGGATATAGAAAATATCTCTCCAAAGCTGGAATGATCCATAAGTCATAGGATGCAGAGCACAAAACACCAACAGACTAACATACTGAGAAAGGCTTTAAACAATAACTGAGTAAATCTTGGAAGAGTTCCAAAGAAACCGGGAACAGAAAAGGAACTACATGCACAATAATGGGGTTTAGACAATAGAGATAGTGCAGCAGACATTTGTGAATGGAGTATTAGCTCTTTAATTATAATAATTACCTAAGTTTAAGGTCAAGGCACCTGTGCATTGCTGTCTGTGAGAAACTGATTAAAAAATTAGAAGTAGCATTTAATCTCTGTGATACTATTTCCAAAAATTCTCTTAGAAATTTGGATATTGCCAAGATTATTACTTATTATTTGTGCTGTACCTAGAGACATTGACTGAGATGGGTCCCATGTTACCATCCTGATACCATTGATATCAAGATTGACTCTCTTACCACTTGAAATAAAATATAAAATGAAAATTCTCCACAGGGAGGAAAACCATGAAAAAGGAAGACTCACATCTTATTTTATTCTGCTTTCCCATTCACCCTGAACATGGAAATGAAAGGCTTCATTTTGTTCCCTTTAATAATTCAGAAAAATCTATTCCTGGTCTTGGAAATTAACTTTTTAGCTGATCAGTTGGTATAACCTCAGATTTGCTGCAAGGGAACCCTATCTGAGAAGCGGTGAAGGTGGATCTTGTCACCTGGACATGGATGAAGTACAGAGTTTTGCAAAGTATCTCTGTCTGGAAACAACACTACTCACATCATGCCAGTAAGGTTCATGGCTATTGGAGGCTCTGTCCTGATTTCTGAGCAGGACAATGCTCAGAAACTGTGAGAGTAAACAGACAGGCTGTGTGAGTGGTCTGTGCTTCTGGGACCCTACCCACAGCCGGTGCATGACACCAGGGCTGGCCAGCAGTGTTTGTGCCACACAGTTCCGTGTTCTGCTCACTGCCTGCCATGCTAGGCAAGCTCAAATTTGAAAAAGAGCAGACAGAGGTCACTGAGGTGCATGCACAAAGAGAAAGACTTCCCTTTCCCTCCTCCCCCAAGGTAGAAGCATTTGGAGGTGGATTGCAGGTAGCAAAAGAAAGCCAGTCCCAATGGGAGCAGATACCAGCATTTTTTATTGAGAATACAGTTGGAGGAGACATGAGTAAAGAAGGGGTGTTGAGTTGAGGCAACCAGGGAATAAATAGGATAGACAGAAGAAGGAAAAAAACATAAAGAAGGAAATTTTAGAGGTGATGGAGCCAATGTATGAAGATGTGTTTTATGGGAAGACATTTAGTAAAAGCTAACAGAGATGAGAAACTTTGGAGTTTGCAGGAACGAGATGGGACCGCCAGGGTAACGTTCCTCGAGCTTTATTACAGCATCTGTCTCAATACAAGGGTTGAGACAGTTGAGAGATGTCAACAGCTCTCGTTTTTCCAGCAGCAGCTGAAAATTTCTTTGTTACAAAGCATCTTAAAAACTTTTTAGCCAATTACATATTGCTAAAGCTTACAGACAGTTGTTTTTGCCAATCAATTATAGCACACATACACCTGCTTCAAGCAATGCTTGCTTGTATGCTTTTCTATTAACAATACACAATACCCTTATTAAGCTTAAGACGTTCTACTGTCTTGTCAGGCACATATTTCTGCAGTGTTAAGATTTATTCAAACCAAACCTAAAAACTCAACCTATTGTTTCCATGTCCTTACTTACTATTCTACTGTATCTTTTCCAGTTTCGAAGTTTTCAGCTGCAGCAAATTCTAAATTCTCAGCTTCTGTCTCTGAAGCCTACTTTTTTAACTCCTAAAAATCCTTTTTACCTTTAGCGTTTCCCACAAAATGTAAGGTTATTTCTAAAAAGAAGGGAGCAAGTGGATGAAAATAAGTCATAGGAGAGAGGAGGAGGAAATCTGGAAAAAGAGACTGAAAAAGTAAGTGTGACATTTTGGAAGTGAATTCCTGTAATTTGTTACAACTATTGCTCCGCAATGCCATTTCTGATAGAAGAATATTTCCATCCCAGTAAAAATTACAGATTTTTATAGGGCTTTTAAACTGAGTAATTTCTACTAAAACACATATGGAAATTTTAGTATACATTTTTATTTTAGAAAATAGTCCTAATTTCAGAAGTTTCACCCATGGTTTCTTGACTTTCTCTCCTTTTGCTGCTTCCTCTCTTTTTCTTTCCCCTCACTCTAACTCAAATCTGCACCATCTTCAAAAAAGAAGTGTATTCCAGAGGAATTTTGAGTCTAAAACTGTCAAAAATCAGGAAAATCATCTCACAAGTGCATTTGACAAGAAGGAAGGAACCGCTTTTGCAAAAGGTCACACAAAAGAATAAAAATACAGACTAAAACAAATGCAATAGTATTTTCTGATGAAAAAATATAAGTGACATGTCCAGGAAATTTTCGTTGGGAAGCAAAGACATTTTACAGTTCATGTTTCTCATCTTTCTGAGTGAAAAAAGAAAATATTGAAAGGATATGTTAAAATAAAAGCAACCTTTGGATCCCTTCCTGTCCCCGAAGCAAGTGTCAGGCTTTTGTTGCAGGAGGAGATGTTTTCTCTCCAGCTGTGGCCTGTGGCTGATAACCAGACCTTTTACATTTCACTTGCATGTGTTAAAGATGTCATAAAAGAAACAGAATTAATGTTTTTTCACTGTTGTACGTGCTCAACCCCTTTTGATTTTTCACTATTTCAGGGGTCCTTGTTTACATTCACATTTGAGGTAAAATCTGCTAGAGATGATCACTGGAAAAAGAAATTCACAGAAGACAAATTGAGAAAATGAGGTGCCTGTGGAGAAATTCTGGGTAAAAGCACAAAATTAACTGTCATCCAAGCCAAAGAAGGTATCTCCAAGTCAGTACCCCATCACTCTGATTGAAGTAGTGAAAGAATGTTGAAAGAGCCTGTTCTAGGTGAGAACAAGCCTAAAGATGAGGAAAATGGTTAGAAGATGAGAGGATGGAAAGCTTTTAGTGAATCAAGAGCACCTGTTAACAATAAATAAATAAATAAAAGTGAAAAAGAAGAATCCTTTTTCATTCTCTGGAATGTTTTGGTCAGATAAAACCAAGTCTTGCAGTATCATTTGACAGTATCTTGTGAGAGGGATTGCAGTAATGTTAAAATATGGCAAGAAATCAGTAATATTTCATGGTTAGAATATTGTTACAAAGAAAGCTGAGACCAGGGCTGACTGTTTTCAATATGAATAAAAACTGAAAGTTTGACTAGAGCAGAAAACTAAAAATAAAGCTCTCTAGGATTATTTGCTTTATAATACCATCTGAAAACTTCAAGAGGGAAGGTTCTGTAAGTCAGTATGCAATCATATTTAGAAGCAGTTGCTGCTTTAGGAAGCTTGCAGTTTGAAAACACAAGTGAAAGAATAGGAGGGAGAGCAGAAAAGGAAGCTAGTATACTTTCCAGCAAAAGTTTATTCTAGGACTTATTAAAAGAATACGATTCTAAAAGCAGCTAGACAATGTCTCAGGCTATCTGGAGACTTTAGGAAAACCTTACTGGAAAACTAATCAATGTGTCTTGCATAATACCTGTTTTGGTGGAGTGGCTGGACCACATTGTCTTTCAGGTTGCAACTAGCAGAACATATTGTGACTCGGGGGAGTAAGGGAGTGCTGGTCTTCTGATTCCAGGCTACCCAATATCTTTCTCACTGACCTTTTAGGGGAAATAGTGTGAAACTTTGGCTGTCATTGCAGTTGCACTGTGAACAGCTTCTCCTCCACTGGTATGCAGCTATTGTCTGAAAGAGTCCATTAATTTACATGTGGAAATCATTTCTACCAGAAGCAAGAACAGATTCATAATATGGTCCCTAGTTTTGAGGTTGGGGTGAGACAGGGGTGGGGACTCTGCCCTAAATGTGATTTTCTTCACCTAATAATTTAATTTGGAAGGCTCTTATGAGGCTGAATTTACTTAATTCTATAGAGTGCTCTGAGATCCCAAAGTCAGAAGTGCTGAAACCTTTGCAAGGTTTTCTTCCCCGCTAATTAACATCCCAGTGATTGGATGGGAATTTGTAGAGCAGGCTGTCAGTTCTATGTCATGATCTTATATTGTAGATGAGAATATTTGTACTTTCTGGTGATATTTGCATTGTTTACTCAAGGCAAAGGTGAGAATATCATTCTCTCTACTGGCATACAGTTACAAGGGTTTAGCAAGGCAGATTTGAGAGAATGGCTGGCAATTTTTTCATTGACAGAACTTGTCAACAGTTAAAGGTGAGAAAGGACAATAAGTGGGACTGATGAAAGCGTTTTTTCTTTTTTTCCATTTTAAAATGGACAAATAGCTTCACCAGGCAGAAACACAGCACAATGAATTGTAATAAACACAATGTTTTGGTAAATTATCTTTGTTAGTGAGGAAAAATCAATGTACTGATTTATTTTTTTTAATGTGCAGAATCTAGTTATAGAATGTCTGATAAAAATCATCCTTTTAATCCTTGTATAAGAGTAAGGTAGAGAAACTCCACTCCAGATCACAGTGTTTCAGTCTCTTTTTGCTTCTGGAGAGTAAGTTTGAAGGGCAGAATGGTAAAATCACATTCTTACTGATTTTGAAGGGTACTTAAGAGTAGCTCCCTTAGCTTCAAGTTGGGGTGAAAAGAAAAGGTGTGTGTTTGTGTAAGTGAATTTAGCCACTGACTTTCTGCAGTAACTCACTGCAGTAGTCAAGCAGACAAGTAGCAAGGCACCTTTCTGCAGGGCAGAGGAAGAGGTTAGATGTTTGTGGAAGCTTTAACTAAACTTTATGTAAGGGATGCCAGAAGGCTGTCTTAGTTGAGTGCTGTTCTCTGTATCTTTTATAAAACTTTCCAAAGATACTAGAAATATATTTTAATTATCTTAATTTTCATCTCTAAATTCCAACATACCTCCAATAATATTTCCAAAGTAACAGGCCCAAGCACGCTCCTAGCATACTTCTGAAAGTTGTAGGATATAATTTGGCAAAAATTTGACACTTGGGATGAACTAGAGAGGATTGAACACAATCACCTCTGACTCTGTATTATGGGCAGTAATAAAAATACCCTTTTATGAAGTGGGCAGATACATGGTACTAGTGCTACCTTGTTAGTGTAAATGCACGGAATCAGATTGGGTTATACAAGTGTAAAGGCAGCATAAAGGAGAAAAATCAATCTAGAGTATTTTGAAAGCACATGAAATCTCATTTATGCTACTGTGCTGCTGAAAGCAACTCAAACACTTTTTGCATAGTGTTTGTGTGAATGTTTTTGTGCCTGTGTGAAAATGCCCTTCCCTGAATTTTAGCATGGAGCAAAAATGCACAGGCTTTTTTTTTTTTTTCCCCGCTCTGGAGACTGAAACCAAGGGAAAAAATGTTAGTTTGGTTTGAGTTGGCTCTGTTTTCACCCACCAGATTTATTTTGCCAATTAGAATCATGGTGAGAGCCACTATGAGATGATGCTGAAGAGAGTGTTCAGTGAAAAATGCTTCACCTATCTGTTTCAATTCTCCCAGCAGGTGTTTAGTTGTAAAACAGTAATTTAACATATAGAGTAACCTAGAATCTCTGCCAGATGCTTAATCACCTATGCTGTTGGCTTAAATGAAAATACAGATGACTGGGCCAAACTTGATGTTTGTAATGTTATTAGTCATGGGAATAAATGGGATTCTTCATGGTTTATTTTCCTTTAAAGACAGAAGGAAATAAAATTCAGATGAGTTAACATTAGAGGCACAGAATTTCCTGTATGTTTCTAGAAATAATTTCTTATAAAATTTTTCAGGCTTTTGAATAACATGTGGTCTTTAAGATCCTGATTAATTGAAAAAGAACATAAGCATTGCCTGTTTCATGTGGTTTTAAGCATAACCCCATGCTCTATGGTTTTTCCAAAATATTTCCTCAAGTTTTCCATGAATGGTCCGCTTTAAGCCTTTTTTCAAGTATTTTTTTATTATCTCTGCTCTGCAGTTGGACTTTTTTTTCAGATTAATTCCTTGATTTGTGAGATGCCATAGTGTCGGGTTCCCACTTAACCAGGTAGTGCAGAATTTATGGCAGTAGCATTCAGGGTAGAGCACACTTGCCTAACAGCCAATGTCTGATACACTTGCCTGTGGTATGCTGGGGTGAGCAGAGGTGGTGAGAACCAAACCTTCACAGCCTCTGCAGCTTCAGCTCAGGTACCAAGGAAGAGTTACTTAGTAACAGCTCACAAATGGGGGAAAAGCTTTTGCAAAGAAAATGAGAAGCATGTGTGCCTTAAGGAGTGTGCTTCCTTGTCTTTCAGCAATTCTTTCTACAATTCTCATCTGCTTCAAATATATTTTGTATATTCAGGTTTTGTTGTCTGACAAATTCTGTTCAATTAATGGTAGAAATTGCAGAACTGCAGCAAACATCCCAGGTTTTTACACTTAGGGCTGTGTAAGATTTTCCCTATTTTTCCTCTGCCTTCTTCTACTTCATATTTTGGCATTCATATGCCTCATCTTTTTGATATACAGTATGGTGCATTTGTGTGTTTGTGCACTTTGTGAAATTTCAGTTCAGCTGTGCTACAATATGCATGCTGTGCATATTGTACAGTGACAATCTATTGTCCTGCCTTTGTCATTTGATCTTGATTTCGTTTCTTTCCAAGATAGTGTAACTTCCATGTTTTGACCTTCCACCCCCTTTCAACGTTTCTCCAGAGAACTGATCAATACCTGCTGCTTTCCCTTTATTCAGATGATGGATAGTTTTGGATAACTCTCTAATCTTTCCTCTCCTGTTCACCATCAGATTCTCCAAGCACTGACCCTCATACAGGAATTCTTCAATGGCATTCAGGAGCCATGCCTCTTTCCAAATGTTGAAGTCCAGTGAGCTTCTCGTGTTATTTATTTAGATTTCCTGAAATAGAGGAAGCAAAACACAACAGAAGTGAAACATTTGAGTTCTGACCTCTCGTAGTATTCCATAAAGCTTCACCAGCTGAGTGTCATTTGATCCCCTCCTCTGTTTCTGTAATCTGTACTTGACCCAGTTGTAAGTGTGATCCAGCACTTTCCAACAGGTTAGTTTCACGTGACTGAGTGTTTAAGTATTTACAGGACAATGCCTAAGGGAGAAAACAAGGTATTTACTGCTCAAAAAATGTAAGTCTGGTGTTGAAGCTGCTTTCTGGTTCTCTGAAGTGACTCACACAGGGCTAGAGATGAGAAAAAATTTCAGAGGAATTTTTCATAATCCTGCAGAAACCTCCCCCTTTTAGTCCGAAGATTCAAGAAGAAAAGCAGATCTGTTCTTGCCACACAGTAAGGCAGAATCATGACTAAATTGCAGGGTAGAATGCACCTACTTGTGCTTAAAGTTAGGACCAACAGAGCAGTATTTTAAACTGAAGGAAGGAGAAATAATGAGCAATTCCTGTTTTGTGAGGAAATGGGCACTGACCAGGTGATTCTAAATCTGAAGGCAGTGGTATCCAGCTTCCAGCAGAGAGGCAGCTGCAATTCCCAGGCACAAGGTGGTAGCCAGGAGGAACTGACAAACCTGAAAAAAGTGAATGATTTTAAATGAGCACCAAACCTCCACAAAAACTTTGAGAACACTTTCTATAATATCATTTTGAATTGCCTTTAAAATGTCCTGTGAGTTTGTTAGCTTTTTTCATTTCAGATCTATGTAATATGCATTAATTTTTAGATCTGTCCCTTTCTATTGTTTCTCCTTACTCTGTGCATTATGTATATTTGTATCCAGCTGTGCACATGCTTGGGTGCATCATGGATTGGTCTGTACAGGAGAGTCATGAAGTATTTATGACTAGATCTTAGTCTCAGATGGATAAAATTGCACCAATATCTCATGATGAACACAAAACAGACTGACAACATGTCATAAATATGACTGAATTTTGACTTCAAATAATTGAACTGACAACACACAATAGTACCAGACTCAGTAAGATCTGCTGAAATGATCTTGATTTTAGAAGGCCTTTGCCAGCATAACTCCTTAACAGTCATATTAGAAAGCAGCAAAAAAAGCCCAAAAAGCAAATTTCTGGCAGAGCGTGTGTGCTAATTTTTAGCACATTGTCCCTTCCTACTTTTCTTTCAATGTTTCCTTTTAAAAAGTATGGGTTCCTCTGTTCTCTGGTAGTGTAGGACTTTTTGCTGAGGCAGTAACTGATTTTATATAAAGCCAGATAGATACACATGCACACACATACTTTTACATCTATGATTCCCCATGTATTTTATTAAATTTTCAGGCTGAAGGAAATGTTTTGTTGAGCAAAACACAATACTGATATTTCAGCTTCTTAAGCTGAATTTTTTAGCTATAACTCAACTTGATTTTTGTTTTAAATAGAAACCCCAACAGTTTCATTTCTAAATTGCATCGACTAAGAAAATGTGGTTTTCCTTCAGATAAAATTATGTGAACTCAAGATAATCTTCTGAAAGGCCTATCTGATATTGGTGGGGAAGAAACCCACAACACAGCCAAAAGAATGTCCTGACTGTGTGAGTTTTAAAGTAGGAAAAAATTCCAGTCCTGGTGAAGTGCACAACCATTGACTGGCCCATGTGGTGTCTCGGAGCCTCGGACGCTGTCCTGACAAGGTGGAGTTACATGACTCCCCTTATGTTACTTCTTTCACATCTTAGTATGATTTTCCCATTCTCCAGGATTGTGTTATTTGGAACAACAATATGATTTTGTGTTATTTCAGACTATCTCTGAGTAAGAGCTTCAGCCAAAAGCTGCATATTTTGCTCCTATGAATAGTTGTATAGAATGCTACCAAATGTAATGCAGATCAGCAGTGAAAAACAATTTGTGAAATGTATTCCCAGGTTAAAGAGATTTCTCTTAGATTTGTTGAATTTTATTTTTGCTTAGTCCTTCTGAAAGGTGCCAAACTAAGAACAGAGAGTAAGGCAGAAATTACACATTGTGCACAGTGTAGGAATGATCCACATGCTGCTGTTTGAGCACACCCAGATGAATCCAGATTGGGAATTCTTACAGCTTTATTGGATTTTGTGATACTGAGATTTGTGATAGTTGTCATCTAGGTTCTTCTTAATTCTTAAAATCTAGGAATTGCTTGGAAAAAATGGCTTTTCCTAATTTTGTCTTGTTTTTTTCATTTCCTTCCTTTGTTTGTTTCCTTACTTTCTTCTGTTTTGTTTTTCTAGCTTATTTTTCTTATCTAATAATTTTTCTGCTTCCATGGCTAGAGAAAAGCTTCAAAACATATTCTAAAGAAGTTTAAAAAATTAAAAAGTGGTGTCTTCCTTCATTACTTTAAAGCCAATTCAGTTTTTCAGTGGGACATAGGACATACATAGCAGAATTTTCTGTTTCGTTTTCTGTAAGAACTAATTTATCCCAGTACCAGCCACCCTCCTCAGATGTCACTGAGTCCTCATGAGCTCAAGGAGAAGCAGAGAAAGGAGTATTCTGGAGAGCATTGCCTGACAAGGGGAAAAAGATGTTTGGGGCCTCTTGCTGCTGCTGTAGAATGTTCTGCCTGATCTCATTAGATCTCTGCCCTCCGCACCAAAATGAGCACCAGATTCAACTGATCTGGAGAGCGTAGTTGCCTGAGATGTCATGAGCACAAATTCTTGCTTCCAGTGCACCAGGAATGGTTGTTTGAACTCAGAGGTCAAGGCTGTGTTGCCAATGTGAAGATTGACTAGATTTGACTGACCAGCATTCAGGCAGGCATGGATTGAATTTCACCATGGAGAAGAGGATGTAAATTCTGGAGCAAAAAGTCTTCACATTTTATATCTGTTTAAAAATAAATACACATGCATTGACATATGATAATGAAAAAGATGCTAGAGGGTTTGGGATTTTTTTTTCCTCTGACTTCGTAGTATAAATTTTATATTTGCTGGAAAATGACAAGCTGTTTTTAAGTGATGGCTTCATGTGAGTGCTAAAGGCTGCAGCTATGATTGCCAGATGGATGAAATGCCCATTAAAGATGGCTATTTTACAAGCACTATGGGATTCCTGGGTACAGTGAATTTGCAACGAAAAGAAAAGAGGAGTTTTAGCAGAAACATGCACTTTTTCCTAGATTCAGTTTATAAATACCATTCAAAGTATCATTCTCTTTATCTGTGTATGTGATTACTTTCAAGATGGAAAATGGGCGTTTCCACATAGCTTGAAAGCTGAGATCCTTGAAAACCCATCTTTATTCTCTGTCAAGGATGACTGGAGTAGATTACACTGGAGTATTAAAAATACTAAACCACAAATACCTTGAACCATTGCAACTAAGCTACCATTACAATGGTAAATCTTTTTAAAATCTAGAATATGCAGTAATTGTCAGCTTACTTTTTAAAGTAAACTATCACTTTATCGGTATAGGAGAACTTACTTACCCCTTGCAATCTGCATTTATTAGTAACACTAATGTAAAAATAGAGCAATCACATTGAAATGACAGAGCTAAATATTGTGTCAGTGGTATGAAGCAAAATGGCAATGTTGCTCATTTCTTGAAGAATAACATACCTCATGAAAGCTACTTTTCCAGGTTATGAAACCCAGCAGAGCCTTCCTGAAAACAAGCTACAACTTTCAAGGAAACTGTGTAATTCAATATCAAGTTTCTGTATTTCACATGGTTATGTACACATGGTGTGTGACATTTTTTCCCTGCTCAGAAAAGTTCTTTGAGTTAGATCCCACTTCTCTGCATACTAATGTAAACCGTAAAAAAGCCCCAAGGAAATTATCAGTTAAGCCATTCAGCTATTCACCTACACTCCACTCACTTAGTTACCTCCATTCTGTTACTTCCCACACACACACCTCCATCCTCCACTTGAACAACCCACAATTATCTCCATAATAAACCACTGTGTTGATAATAATGGAGCTGGGAGCATCATCTATCAGTTTAAGGCAAACTTACCGTTGTATGGCCATGTTTTCAGTTGCTCATATGAATGAATTTCAGATACCTAATAAAATTTCAGTTACTTATAATCTTTATCAGAATGATTTTTTTCCTGTGTGCATACCTCTGTCTAAAATTTTAGGAAAACTGCAGCCAAAACAGCCATTTACAACAGAAATGCTGAGGCGAGGTGAGTGAATTTGCTCAAGATGGTATACACTGGTGACGTTTTTTGAGCACATAAAAATCTTTAGTATTTGAGCAAGAGTCTGAATGGATCAAGAAAAAAAACTTTTTATCAAATCTGTGGAACTCTACAAACATTATATAGGCTGGAACCATAAGCTGTGTATAATTAGGTCAGACTTTGCAACTCTGTCTAAAATGAGAAAGGTTCACCCTGAAGTTGTAGGTGATGGACCAGGACTTTTCATTCAGTAACACCTTCCAGTTGATGTGAGCTTTGCAATGCCTGCATCTGGGCCCTAGAAACCAATAATTTATGCTTTCCCTATTGTGCTTTCTCTTGTTCATTATTTTTTGCGTTTTTTAGGACCTACAAAGCTCAAGTTATCAGCCACAGCTCCTCCACTGGGTTGCAAAACAGGGCACACAAAAACTGCCTTTCCCTGTAGAATAGTGACACCAGTGAGGAAGCTCCTGTTGTGTTGCTGAGCGTTGCCCCGACACATGAACAGTCAGGTTCTTCCTGCGGTTTTTGAAGGCAAAGTGAAGATCTGAGGGGGGATTTAAAAAGGCAGAAGGTGAAGGCTTTGCAGATACTGATAGACAATTCCTTCCCCACATGTGAGGGGCAACAGAGGAAAGAGCATGACTGGGCTTGTTTTGAAAGCCTTGCAGTCAGAGGAAGGTACCTTGGCTCACAGACTAATTGGAAGCAAGCGCTGACCTTTGATATTGAACATGAGAGGGTCAGTGGTGAGCAGATAGGCCACAAAGGGCTTTGGAAGTCAAGACAAGTCATTTGTGTCTAATTCGACTGAGAAGGCTACAGAGAGCCAGTTCTAGGGAGTGGCAAGGGAAGGAGATTTGTGTCGAGCTTGAGAGAGAAAGGGCTGAGACTGGAGGCGGGAGAGGGAGTTGGGAGAGCAAGGACGTGACTGGACAAACTGAGATCAGCAACAGCAGTGGAAGGGGGAGGGAGGATGGCACTTTTGATGCAACCTTCGTATGAATGAAAGCTTGACAGAAATGGCAGCAGTTTCTGAAATATTATAATATATTCCAAAGACATGCCAATTCAGGAGTTCACAATGCAGCTGTTGTTTCTGAGGGAATGAGAAATTATTTTACAATTTATGCAAAGGACGATTAAAAAGGTGGCAGACGAAGAAAAAGTATCTGCATAAAAAGGAAAGTTAATTGCTTCATAAAATGACTCACTGAGTGGTTCAAAATCTTCTCATGCATAAACAGCAAAGTTTTACTGTTTGGGTTTTGTTATTTCGTTCCTTCATATACTGAAAGAGTAATTTTCACAGGCCAGTATCTCTAGAAATAGTGGTAGTTACATAATTGGATGTTATGAAACAAAGCTGATACCTCTTAGCTTTAGCTTCCTGGAATTGGGAAGTTATAGGAACTGAAAAAAGTGGTTTTATTTCTATTTACTGAATTTACCCATGGACATTTGTTCAAAGTGCTCATTATGTGCCTAACTTTCACCTTTCCACTGGGACTATCAAGGACATAACTTTAGCTGAACGCGAATCTCTTGTCACTAAAAAAAAAAAAATTTGTCAAAGTTATAGCCCTTGTAAATTACCAAGAGAAGGTAATAAGTGTAATGGGCACTGGACTTCTGGTGAGCTTAAATGCTGTTCTAATAAATGGCCACTATAATAATTGAAAGTTCTCCATGAAGTTTTCTGTCATTTGTTTCTATTTCTCATATGACCACACATGAAGACCACTCTAAAAATGCTTGTTGATTCCTTCAAATCATGGCTGTGTCTGGCAGTGTTCTGTACAATCCTGAGTCCTTTGCGATCCCAGGTGTCTCATACTGTTCTACAACACGTTTGTTTAGATGATGTCCAAAAGTCCAGTGAAACATGGGCTCTATTCTGATGAGTGGTGTGCAGATATGGAGCCAAAACAATGCTGGCTTTTTGGCAGTTGTCTAATTGTTCATTTTAGCATGGAGACTGATTTCAAACCAATGTTCTGCAAAGAACCCATCACCGACAGAATTTGCAGGGGTGCCTTTTATGCATGTAGGTGGCTTGTAACAAATCACAGACCTGTTCTATTTCAAAAGCAGCAGCTGGATGTTCTAGTTAGGCCGGTGTCTATAAATCCCTCACCTACTCCAAAGAAGAGAGCAGTTTTCCTAACAAGTAAATTGTAGTTATCAGTTTATCCAAGTTCTTTGACATGCATTTTGTGAGATCTGTCTGCTCACTGTCCTCTTATTTTGTGATCTTAGCTGGTTTTCATGGTGCTGAAAGATATGTTTCTGGTCACACCCTAATTCTTTACAAAAGAAGACACTTTTCATATCCCATTTTAAAAAAAAGCTCCCCCTCAAAAATCCTCCTTCTTTAGAAAGGCTTGTAAAGAATCAGAAGGTGGGTTACTGGGTTTAATTTATGATGGTAGAGCCATTTAGTACACAATGTCCTTCTCTCTAGTAACTTATGAATTGATACTATAAAATAAAATGTCCCCAAAGGTGTCTATCTCCCAGCTTGCAAGGAGAGCATACTCTGCTATATAAAGTGAAGGGATCTCATATTAAAGCAGTAATGCTTGGAACATCTGAGACCTCTTTAATGTTATTTACTCAGTGTTGGCTTGAAGCCAGTGACAGAAACCCTTTAAATACCACAGTGAAGAATTGGGCCCTGAGAGACGTCGTAGTAACAAATCAGCTCTCTCTTTCCTCCTCAGTTATCTCCACTTGTGAGATGGGAATAGCCTGTTTGTCAGAGCACAGTTGTGAGATGTAATTCATTAATGCCTGTGAAATGGTTTGAGATCACTGGATGGAAGTCTGTGTCTGTGTGTCAGGTATTATTAGCTCTCAAATGAAATCCATTTTATATTGCTGCATCAGAAACTACCCGGACACTCTTGTTCCATACAAATAATTAGCAGCACATGAGTGACTTTTTTTTTTTGGCTTAACGGGAAGTCTGTCCACAGTGCAAAAGGAAGTGTGTGTGCTAGCACAGGGGCATTAGGGAGTGCTGGTAACATACTGAGCAAAGTCATTCATTCCAGACATACTTTGATTTGGGAATTCAAAGAACCAGGAAAGTAAGAAAGTAAATTAGAAAAGAGGGAAAGAAAAGAAGAGGTTGAGGCAGGAGGTAGGAGAGTGAGGTGGCAGGAAAGGAGGAAGGCAGATAGAGCAGAACAGATAACCTTAAAAAAAAGATGAACAGGAAAAGCAGAAAAAGTTGTAAAAAGTGACTTTTCAATTAAAATGAAAAGGCAGTTGGATGTTTATTGCAAAAAATCACAACTTACAAAACCAAGGCTGTAATGCCATCTTGGGGTTTCTGGTGACATCTCAATCCAGCAGAGCTCTGCTCATTTGGTTTGTGAATGTCAACAGAAACCCCTTGATGCTATTGAGGCTCACAGTTGCCTCTTATTGATTCTGTATTATTTCAACAGTGGAAAAATAACACCTTTATTTTCACAGCCAAAGTATCTCACACTGTGATAGAAATGTACATGAGCTTATTGAATCTCATCTCTGTTCATTTCTATCTGGCTTCCAACACCAAGGGAGTGTTATCACCATGGGTTAGAGAGGTACGTGTTCTTTTATGCCTATCAAGTGAAAGACTATTTATCAAATATACCATAGTCCAAGTCTTTATTAGGCTAAGGGATATAAAGTGTCCAGCTGTCTTCTGCTGTTTATTATTTTAAACTCACCTTATCATTACAAATATTACCCCAAACAAGCCTCTTGTTGATTCTTCTGACGTGTTGTAAACATCTTTTTCATTTTTCACAGACAGGATAATCAAACTGGAATAAAACCTATTTTGTGAACTGAGTGAGAATATGCACCGGTTAGTAATGAGTTTGTATAAAACGTGTTGGAGCTTTGAGCCCAGCACTATAATATGTGAAAAGTCTTTCAATTTTGCTGAAAGAGAAGCAATTCAAAGGTGGCAGCCCTGAGCAAGTTGTATGTTGTCTCTTGATTTCCAAAGAGTTCAGGTGAACAGGTGTGTTGGGTCGGGCTGAGATGGAGTTCATTTCCCGTGCTTTGTATCTGGAGAGGTGTTGGTAACACACAGGTGTTCTGGCTACTGCTGAGCAGTCACACAGCATCAAAGCTGTCTCTCCAGTGTTTCCCTCTCACCCAGGAAGCTGGGAGTGGGCAAGATCTTGGGAGGGGCTTTAGCCAGGACAGCTGACCCAAACTGACCAAAGGGGTATTCCACGCTGTATGATGTCTGCTCAGATATAACACTTAAGGAGGGAGTTAGGGTGGGGATCAGGTGAGCATTTGTCATTATGAGGTTTGTCTTCCAGGGCAATTTCTACGCGTACTGAAGCCCTTCTTCCTGGTGAATGGATGAACATTGCCTGCTGATGGGAAGTAGAGAATAAACCTTTTGTTTTAATTTGCTTCCCCAAGTGCTTTGCTTTTGCTTTACTAAACTACCTTTATCCTGACCCATGAGTTCTCTTCCATATTGTTTTGTCCCTGCCTGTCATGCTGAGGAGGGGAGAGAGAGAGCAGCTTGGTGGGTGCCTGGCACCCAGCCAGGGTCAGCCCACCACAAGAGGAAACAAATCCACTGTAAAACATACAGCCTGAACTATACTATCCTGTGCATGAGTCAAAAAAATTTTTGTTAAAAATTAGAATGGAGTAAATTTACTGTCTGTGATGCCAGTGGAAAAGACTAGCAGTTAAGCTCTAGAAAACTGAAATGTTATTCTGCACATGATGCTCCTAAAATAGACATTCTTATCATTAAAAAATAATCACAACTTTTAAGTAGAAGTCTTTTTCTTTAGAAATGGCAAAATCCTGAAGAACTTTATAAGGTATATTTATTTTCCAGTAATCAAACTGAAATATTTTATGCCTCAGAAAACAATTTTATCAGTTCACATATACCTAAACCTTCTGTAACAACTGTCTGCCTATTTAACCTAAGCTAAAACCCCCTTAGTGCTGAGAATTCTACAACCCTCTTATCCAGGTTGGACATGTCCTTTTCTGTCCTTACAGCTAGGAACACTTTTCCTAATTCTTCCTCATCGTTCCAGACTGAAATGGTTCTCTCTTGTTCTGCTTGTTGTAGACATGTAAGAAACTGGCCACTAGCCTAACCATAACATCCTTCTGCATAAGTGAAGATGTCATCGTATTATTTTCTAAGCATTATTACCAATCTTTCCCCATTGGCTGTGTTTTCTAAATTGCTGTAATTTTTTGTTGCTCTTCCATGGACTTTCCCTGTTGTCAATATAACTTGTGAGCAGCGGTGCCAAAAACAGCCATCAGTTCTCTCGCTGAGACCTTGTACATACTGCATAGATGACCTCTGTTACACTACTCAAATCCTGCTGCTAAGACATCCCAGAATGGTGCTTTATGTTTTTCCCAGTTTCACCTCAGTGTTGGCCACACTGCCTTTGGCCTTCTCCACCCTGCGGTGCTGCTGTCTGACAGCAATTCTTTTTTGTGCTTGTATATTTGATACTTGCTACCTAAATAAAGAACATATTTTTGCTACTAAACACAAAAAACTCCTTGAACTGAGAATTTTGAAGACAGAGGCACTACTTGTTCTGCCTGAAGATATGAATCTGGTTTGACGAACTGCATTGAAATCTTCTTAGTGGAGTAGAGGACTCCTATTAGCAGTCTTAAATATGTGTATATTGCTTCACATTTGGGGGATAAAAACCAACAAACCAACAACCTGATTTCAGAATTTTAAAATTATGTTTTATTTTCTTTTTCTTTTTTTTCTTAGCAATGAGCACTTTATTCTGTCTTTAATTACCAAAACTTTATTGAAAACATCAAGAGTTACGTGAAGATACACTTGACCTGGAGTGAAGTATCAGGAGTTTTTAAACATTTAACTTATAGTGTATATTAGTATGAAACTAAGTTGAGCAGAACCCATTAATGTCACAGTGGTCGGTTACCAATGGAAATAAATAATTCATGATGAAGGGAATTAGTCTAATTAGCAGGCAGTTTGAGTCCTTTGATAAAACCCAGCTCTAATTCCGTGAAGGGCAGGAAGTGCTGTCATCAGTCAGCCCTGAAAAGATTAGCATCTATTATGAATGAGGTTAGACACCCTAGTGAAGTCATGTGTGTCCTGGAGACAAACTTAATATGTTCCAGAATGGGACACAGTTTGTCTCACCAACACATCATGATTCCTACTGGGCTATTGTATGTAATAACAAGCAAAGATCAGTGCTCCTTCCTATCATTCTCCCCTTGTCCATCATTCTGACAACTGTGCAAATACATTTTCCATGCAAAGCAGGGAATGTGCCCTGAATACTTGTAAAATTGCAAGAGATGTCAAAGAAAATGTATTACCTTTTCTCAGCAACCTAAAACCAAACAAACTAAAACACCACTGCAGAAAGAGGTATAAAAACACATCTGATAAATATATGAGTGTAGAGGAAGGTGTATTAGTTCAGAAGTACATTGATTCCATTTGAAAACATTATTGCCATCTGTCACAAGATGTGTCAATAAAGCTATAGACGTAGGTGTGTGTGATAGACAGGTTTTAAAATAACTGGTGATGCTATAAGGTTGTAGTATTGGATGGAGAGTAATATCCTGCAAAATTGCCCTAAATTCTGGAAGTATAGCCTCAAAAAAAGAGAAGCTTCTTTGTGTAATGTATTTTCATTTAGAAGTGTTAACTGCTTCATCTGAGGAGACTAGCTGTGAGCTGTGCAAGCCTCACAGTTTTGTGCTACATGCTGACGCAACATCAGCTGTGTTTCCATTTTTGCTTATGAGCCTTTTGAAATTATATGTTTCCGTTTTGCAATTTGATGCAATAATGAAGAAACTCCACATTTGTACGTTATTGTATTGCCTGTTTTTATTGTAGGAAATTAATTGCTTCTTTTATTTATGTTATTAAGGGGGGGAGAAAACAATTTTGCAGTATTTTATCATTTGCTGTAATAATTATCCTAATAGTAATACAACGGAAGACTTAGAAACAGTATATTATGTTCAAATGTGTGAACAGTACTTAATATGTTGACACTTGTGGCTGGGGAATGTTGGCCTTCAAGTTATATTGAAAAAGGTAACAATATGTGATTAATTATATCCCTGACAAACTTAAGATGATTTGTAATATAGAAATGAAGAGGAAAGGAATAAGTGTAGTCAACACAAGAAATTATTTTCATAGAAGCAGAACGGTTTAGCAACTCTGCTGTCCAAACACTAATTGATAATGAAGCACTGATATTGCTGAAGTGCTACACTAACTTCAAGTAGATTCCTAGATGAGATTAAAATATAGTGGTCTTCTCTGTAGGGTTTCTTGCTCTGAGTTCCTTGAAGAAGGAAGGTACAAAAGGTAGTCAGTCTTTATTTGTTCATTTTTGTCTTGAATTCACTGGCTAGTAAAAGTCAGAACAAAATTCAGTTGTATGAGCATTTTTGGGTTTTGATTCTTTGATCTCTGTGTGCATCTTAAAAATTACCTGCAGTGGGGGTGTGCCCTGGGCTGACAAATGGGTTCATTCAACTTACTGAAATGGATTTATTTATACATTATATGTGAACAGGTGCATACAACAACCACCAATTTTGTCCTTGTGTTGGTAGGGACATGGTGCTTGGAAGCAGAAAATTTTCATGTTCCAGAAAACTTGCAGTATTAGGTACCAGTTTAGGAAAATAACCACATGTGCCCTGAAGCCACATAAGACAATTGGAATAAACAGGCAGAAGTTTGGAAGGAAAAAAAAAATCTTTTGTCAAGTCTCTTGAGGTCATTAACTGACTAGCAAAGCCACCCAGCTTTGGCTGTTGTCACAGAATACGTAATTCATGGGTGTATGTTAAGTCTTACATGGAGCTCACTGACTGGCTGATACACTTTTTTCAGGTTCAAAATGCTGCTGAGTGTAAACATAAGAATATATTGAAACATTCTTCCATAGATCCCAATGGACACCTCCCCAGGTCTTACTTCAGTAGTATCCACCAGAGAGAGAAGTAGAGCAATGGATTTATCCTTCCAAAATCTCTCCTGTCCTTTTGTCTTTTCTAAGGAAAGCTGAAGTGACTCAACACAGATCCTTTGCCTTTCCTGTCTGTGTGATACACTTTTCAGTAACTGTTGTTTTTCACATATCGTTCCCTTCAGAATTTGTAGGGTAAAGCACAAGGACTGGCGCAGGGTTAGCGACCAAAGGCTGTTTCCATCCAGCTTTGCTCTGTAGCTGAAGTGACTCCACACAGATCCTTTGCCTTTCCTGTCTGTGTGGTACACTTTTCGGTAACTGTTGTTTTTCACGTATCGTTCCCTTCAGAATTTGTAGGGTAAAGCACAAGGACTGGCGCAGGGTTAGCGACCAAAGGCTGTTTCCATCCAGCTTTGCTCTGTAGCTCTGTGTGAGGCTTCCACCAGGCAACGTGTGCCCTGGTGTCGGTGGGCCCGAGTCACAGCATCACAGAATGGTTTGGGTGGGAACAGACCTGTAAAGATCATCTAGTCCAGCTCCCCTGCAACAAGCAGGAATGTCTTCAACTAGATCAGATCATCATGGACTACTTTACTAGTGCTAAATCCAGCCCTTTCAGTAAGTAACTCAATTAGTTGCACAGCTCAGTATGTACCAGTATATCCCAGCTCAGTTACACAATATATACCCATGGAAGAAAGATACACACTCCAAGTGCTACCAGAAGATAAATTCTTAATCTGCTGATTTTCCTTGAAAGATGTGTTTAAACAGTACCTTATTCTTATTTTCTGTTTATTCTGCTTTCAGTACCAGGAAAATGACACTGGAAAATGACACTGGAAAATGGCTGACAGCACAGCATTTCTGATTCTTATGGTGTACTTGTTTTGCTATGTTCCTGTGACAATATCCACATTCTTATCTGGGACAGGTGGATTCACTGTGTCAGTAAGGAAAACTTGGGGGGTCACAGTAGTTCCTACATCATGGAACAGAGAGGACACACGGCTCAAACAGATATGTTGCTATGGATCTGCTCTTTCACATTTTACCAAAAAGGTAAATTCTGTAAGACTTAGATAGTTTAAAAACCAGAAAGCTGGTAAAAGAAGATTTTTTTACTGAGGCACTCTTCATCTCAGCAGCTGTCTCACCTGTCCCCTCATCAAGACATCCTTATGGGATACTATCCATTAATCAATTCCTCTCCTTCCTGCTTTTTGTTACCGGTGTTTACGTGTCATCCTGTGTCTCTATTGTCCTTCTTGTTCTCACACCCTCCCACAACAGCAATACAGCAAGATACTGCATGAAAGGACACATCAGTCACATTCACAACTAAACCCATGACATGCTGAATCCTTCTCAAGGTTTGCAAAAGTGTGTGTAACAGCCCTAGGTATTCTCATTACTGATCACATTCAGTAATCTTAATCTGTTCTTGCTGCATGTTTTATTCAGGGGCCCTTGTCATACACATCAGTGTGAACCATCTCTTTTGTAACTAAGGGACTGCTTAGATCTTCTTGTAAACATTAACAAGGAGCTAAAATTGTTCTGATGAATGTAACGTGTTGGTGAAATGTTCGTTCTCAGATAGGTCTTTGATTCATGATTCTTACAATATACTATGCTATCTAAACAAACAGCTGCCCACTGTCCTCACCTCAGATCACCTTGTGTTCTCAATTACCTCCTAAAAACATTAGGTATTTACTGCTTCTACTGAACAGAAACATGAGCAGAAAAATGAATGGCCCTCAGTTTCCTAATTCACCATGAAGTTAAATTCTGGGGGGTTTCTTCTGCTAGTAATCTATGTTCGGGTTCAGCAACTCTCACTCAAAAAAGCTTTTTCCATATTTAGGTCTACTAGGTGATTGTTGTAAGTCTTCTCCAACTAAAATATTCTATGCTAGAGCAAGGAAGTATAGCAGGGAAAGAAAAAAGACACCGATTGAAGTAATACCATATTGCACACTGGTTTTAGTATGTTTGTTGGAGTCAAACCCACCAAAGTTTACTTTGAGTTAGAGAAAGGGATAGAAAGGGACTTCAGTAAGGTTGCAGGAATTTTCATCAGGAAAGTATTCAATTCTCAGGGCATTACTGAGCATATAGCAGCAAGACAGGCAGGAGAAGGAAAGGACCATGGAGGTTAATACTGCAGCAACATCAATAAAACTCCAATGTGAAGTCAGTAGCGTACACTGAAGGACCTATCCTGAGCCCCTTTACGAAGAAGCTGGACCTTGAGATAGGTAGAAAAATGGTTAGGCAACTGAGTCTTTGAAAAATTACTGGGAGATAATACTTGTGCATTACAGGCAAGTGAACTTTTCACTGCCTTAGTTCTAACTGGTTGTATTTCACATCATATCCTGTCTGTCATCCATGGGTTTGCAGGTGAAAAATGCAGTTAATACTCCAACTCTCTGTGTGAACTCAATTCAGAGGGAACATTTTGGGACCATTTCCTGTGTTTTGCACAGAATAGAAGCCCTTGTTAAATGAAAGAGAAATGTAGCCACCCCTTCTGACCCAAGAGGAGGAATCGGGTTTGTCTTCAGTTTAACAGCCCAAGATATTCCTATGTCAAGCTTGCAGTCCTGATCATTGGGAGATTCTTGCTCATCCATCAAGGTGAAGTCTGATGTAAGAAACTACAGCCAATTAAACTCTTATGAAAAGGCTTGACTTAAATAATCTTTTATATTTATTTGCAGATGACTGGCTCACTTTCTGTTTTTTTCATTTTTTTTTAGCTCCAATTTTCCCTGACAATGCCTCAGGCCCTATTCTCTGCTGCTGCTTTTCTGCAGACTCACAGCATCACCTGGAACCTCCTGAGAGTGCCATCAAATGAAGGAGCAGTGAGAACCCACTGGTGAGATGCTTTCAGTTACCACTCTCAAATATCAGGTTTTTGTCTGGGATTTCCATCAAGAAATGAAAAGAATAGGAATTGGTGCTTGCAATTGACCTCAAATCCTGCATGACTGCCTTACATGTGCAGCCTCTCTTACAGAGAGCACATTGCAGGGTTTTGACAGAATTCTGTTGAGATTGCCTCCAAACTGAGTAGCAATGTGACCTTCTCCTATAGTACAAATTATATGAATGAAAAATGTGTTTTACCAATGCACCAAAAATTCGAAGCTAGCAAACCTTCTCTGAGCAGCGTACTGTACCTTCTGTTCCATAATTAAACCAGAACCCCTCTCCTGGACAGGTTCACTCAGCTTTGCCTTTCTTTGAGTAATACACCTTCAGACCAGTGCCTTGTTTTGATGTATTGCAATGATAGACTGAAGAGTTCATGTAATACATCATGACAGCAGTTACTGGACGCTGAGGATTGAGAGGCTGAGCCAGCTGTTTTTCTGATGTGTTCTTGTAATGCATCACCAGCTGATGGAAACTGATAATGTATTCCTTCAAAATGACACCACCCAGAAAAAGAAGAGTCCAGAGGTGCAGATTCTGTATAATGAGGCATTCAAAGTATGAAATAGGGCTGCAAACTCCTGAAACAAGATGCTGGTAATAAATCAGCTTTCTATAGTATTCCATTATCGATGTGGCTGCACAGGTACACCCTGTTGTCTGATTTCCAGTGCCTCTCTGTGGTGCTGGTTTTGTGCAGACCAAAGGTAACCCTAGCAGTTAGTTTTGGTAACAGCAGTTTTACCTTCACCCTTCTTACAACTAAACAGTTCACAATCCAAGCAACCTAGAACAGGAGATTGGGCAGAATTATATGGCTCAACAAATTCAAATATGTGGGATTCCTCCTCATCTTGGGGTACTTCAGAACCACTTGGATGCTACTCTTTTAGTGAACTAAGCTTATCCATGACAACAACACAGACAGGAATGGCCCTTTTACCCTTTTTTTGGGGAGTATTGCATCCTAAAGGGACAGAATGGGCTGGCCCAGAGCACTGCAGTTGTGATTGACTTTTCCTGCAGATTGACTGCAGAAAGGCTCTTTTGGCCATCTCTTCATCCCTTCTTTGTTTATCTTTCACCTGCCACACACACAAAGAATCAGGCCAAACAGTAATTGATCCCTAATTGTCAACATCACTTAAAAAGAAAATTATTGAAACAGATAGCAATTCCGAACATTTGCTTACAAAACTTTATCCCATTGATGAAGCAGATTGTGTATGTGTAAAAGTATTTCCTCTGAATTTACTTTTAACCCTAGGCCAACCATGCAAAACCAGAAAAAACTGGGAGATAGTATTTTTAAATCCTGAGTTACATCTCTACGGCATCTCTTTTAAATACCTCTTGTTTGTTAAATGCAGTACTGTTTGTAATTTTGCATATATATGCATCACTATATCTTTGGCAAACTCTTCAAGAAAAATAGGTCCTACCCTCAAACTTTACTCTTTATTTATGGATGGTTTGTACTGCAAATAAAAGTAATTATATTTTACTAACAATAAGTACACTTTTCTGTCCATAGTCAAATATTATAAATCATGACTACAAGACATTAAATATGGTTTTGTGGCATGTGATTCTGAGTCAAAAATATTCCAGTCTCATATATAGAGACGTCCATATTCATAGAACTTTGCTAGCTCAGATTTGACCAGGAATTTTTGAAGAGGAGCCTTGCCTGGCAGACTCCATACAGGCTTGGGTAGAGATTGTGTGCTCATACCTGATCCATTGGCACTACTTCAGTTGCTCTCTTCATCTTTGATACTCCAAGGCACTGGGGGTTTTTCACCTCTGCCTGCCACTCCTCTCACAGCCAATGCTTAGCACTTTGCAAGGACAAGTTCTGTAAAATCAGGTCTGTAATTCCTGCAGCTGTGGGTAAAAAATGGATTGTGGGTAAAAATTTCATGAGCAAAAGGTCTCAATAACCTACTAAACATTCCTTGATTAAAAAACAAAACAAAACAAAAACAAAACCCACAAAACCAAAAAAAAAACCCCAAACAAACCACAAGAATTTTCTGTGCTTGCTCCTTCAGACTACCTTGTTCCATTCCCAAGACTATATACATGATTGTTGGCCATCAACATCAGAGCATCACAGAAACATTTTGCTCAGTCTTGACTGCTTTTATTTTATTTTTATTTTTAAAGTATTTTTGCTTTACCTTTAAATATTCTGGCTTATGTACATGGGGGAAAAGTTTGTACATCAGGAGTTATGTTTGCAAGGGACTGGTGGAGAATGTCAGGTGTATGTTCCCTCTGTGACAACATTTTGTCATATTTAAGTAATGATTATTAATATCTCCTTGAATGAGACTTTATGGAAATTGTAGTTCTGAACATGCAATCAGCTAATTTATGGCTTAACAAATGTTTCCCTGAGCCAGCAGTTGACTGGCATTTGATCATTTTTGTAAAATACACCTTATCTGCTACTATTAGACACTAAGATGGCACTTTCTCTTACAGTTTTTGGCACACAACAAGCATCTCTACTCTCTGTGAGGAAAAATCACAAAACTTGTGTTTAGCTCTCCTCATAAACTTGGACAATGTGACAGGTTTCTAATCCAAATAATTGTTTAAGATTATTACAATGATAATTATTGTAGTGATAATAACACATTATTTCAGCTGACAATACGTTAGTTCCATGGGGAGATAAACTGCAAGGCCAATGGATTTATCTTGATAACAAAATGGATTACTATTAACTATGATGGTAATTTTTCCATCCATGCACAAAGAAATCTCCCATTGAGTTCATTGTCTTTTGACTGAATGCTGGTAAGAATTTTGTCTACATATATGTAACAAGACTGGATTCTGCACTAGTATAGTATTGTTACTGTTGTCTAGACAAGCTCCAAAAGCTTGTAGCTCTACTTAGCACTTCAGGCACAGGATTTCTGTCTTTCAAAATGCCTCTTAAAAATTATGACATGCGAGACAAATGAGGGATTAGAGCAACTGAATTTATTAGGATTTTGCAGGGCAAATTTTTAGATGAGACCAACAAACCTTAACCTAAGCACAGTTTCCTGTACGTAACAGCAGGGAAGAAATGGCTTTACTTCCATGATGTTCCACCATAAAGCCATAGCTTTTGCTCTACTGCTGATACAAGCTTTGAACATTACAGTTCAGCTCCTTGTTATGATTTTGGACCATAGCAAGTAAGATCTTTCGTCCCTGTTTTTCATTCTCAGTCTGAAAAGTATATGAGGACACTTGATCTAGAGAGTGATTTTCCCAGTGATTATAGTTCTGTAGGAAGGCAGACATACAGAACGGTATTGTCAAAAATCTACAGACCAGGAGTCTTTAAAGAGATCTGGATCAGAACCCGAGTCAGCACTCAATGCCTATTTACCAAAACTATTATACTTCATAGTTAAAAATCCATACTTGTTTTGTTTAATTCATCTGGTTCATTCTTCTCCTATATCTTTATCATTGTGCTGTACTGGCTTTCTTATTTTGTCTTTATTTAAAAAAAATAAATTAATCCAGGTCAAACATATTATAAAATTCTTTGGAAATTTTGATAATTGTCATGGACATTTATTTGCTAAAAAAATACATTTGACACCATAAGACTGACATTAATATGCAAATCAGTGGACTATAAAATTCATTTTCATGCCTCCAGGGCAGTATTTTTATAAATACAGAAACATAATCATGCATCCTCCAGAGAACTAAAAATAATTATACAAATTTACAACAAAGCCCAAGGCAGTGTCTCCTTTTAACTGTCTGGTTTTAATATCATTTAAATCTTGTTAAAACTTAATTACCAATTCTCTTCCGTAATTTAGGTGGAAGAGCTGAGGTCTAAGCTTGCTTGAGAGAGGGAACTTCATCTGAGAAACAAAGACACCATGGCACAGATTGACAAAACAAGATAGTACACAGAAAAGCTTGGTAAAGTCATCACAGATAACAATGAAGAACAGAACTTACATCTATCTATTTCCATTGTCATAGTTTGATTCAGGTCCACAATTTAGTTCTATGCAGCCACTCACTCATCCCTTTCCCTCCTCTCCTGCCTCCCCATGGCAGAACAGGGAGGGGAATCAGAAAAAAAGGTAAAACCTGTGGGCTGAGATAAGAATAGTTTAATAATTTAAATACTTTAAAATATAATAATAAAAGGGAAAGGGACAGAGGAAACACCCCAAGAAATGCAAGTGATTCCCAGTGCACTGGGAAACCGGCTGCCGTGACCCAGCCCATCTCCAGCAGTGATCAGCCCCTCACATCCAACTCCCCCTGTTCATACACTGTCCATGACATTCTGTGCCATGGAATATCCCTTAGACCAGTTCAGGTCCCCTGCCCTGGCCGTGCCCCCCCAGCTCCTTTGCAGCTCCTCTCTGGCAGAGCACGAGACACCAAAAAGTCCTTGACTTAGGGTAAGCTTTACTTAGCAACCAGAACATCAGTGTGTTGTCAACAAGAATTCTATAGTAAATCCAAAACACACTGCTGTACCAGCTGTTAGCAAGAAAATTAACTCTGTCCCAGCCAAACCCAGGGCAAACATCCACATAAAATGGAACTGAGTTGGTGCCTTGTGTGACAGAAATATAAATAGACTGGAGTATATATAAACCTACATAATAATATTGACATCTACATCTACATATTTATATATAGGTGGTGATTTATTGATTAATGCTGGTATAGCTCAAGCTGTATCCACCTGGCAGGGGAGTCCCAGGACCAGTGCTTTCATCTTTGTTCCATGGCTGTTTTCTGGGAGATGATGGCTGCTCAAACAGGTGTAAAAGCGAGTAAATCCAAATGGAAAGCCAGCCTGGCTACAGGCTTTAGGTGATATTTGGAGTAGGCTCCTTTCATCAGGAATTTCTGCTGTATGAATACCTGTGGATGTATGTTTATTTTCTAAGGCTGAACTTCGGAACAAGGTAATCTGCTGTCTACCTCCATGACTGACAGAACAGGTCACAACTGCAAGTCTGCCTCTGTATCAGAGGTATGATGTCAGGGACAGGGCCTCAGATTTGTACCCAAAATAAAGCTCCTGGTAAGCAAATTTAAAGTAACATTGTACTGACAAAACTTGTTTCTTTGGACTGATTTACAGAAGATTCTGTATCCTCAAGGTCTGCTCTCTTTACATTAAAGGTAAAGCAGAGAATAGAACATACAACTTCTCTGCACTGTGGCGCTCTGTCCCCTCACTCCCTTCCCCCAGTTCTACCTTTGCTGCCAAAAAAGACAAGGAATCTTGAAAACGGTACATTCTTGATTTCCTCCCTCAGTGATACATATCCCATCAACACGGAGCCTGCTGCCTCAGGTCTATTCTTTGTGCCGTGTTTGCCAGCCACTGTTTAGTAACAAGTGCCACTGTCTGCTCCCCTGCTTTGAACTGGAACACATTCCTGTTAGCCCTCACATCCAGCTGAAAGCAGCTTTGTATTGATTTAATTCACCCTTTTGAGTGTGACCATAGTCACAATGAGGGATGTGCATCCAAACTTCCAGCTATTGCACAACTGCCACTGGGCAGAATTTCAAGTGATTTGGCACAGCATCTGATTGGGAATCAATTCCCATTGGTTTGTTCTGTCCAGTGCGTGCCTTGCTTTTGATTGAAGTGCCAGGCATTTGTTAGCAATCCTGATGCCAGTATTGACAGCCATCCTCATAGCACTGCTCTGTCCTTTCAGGCTGCATATTCCTGGGGTGTTAATGGAAGTAAGAAATGCAAAATAGATGCCACTATGTTATAGATTTCACATACTCACATTATTGCATTAACAAATAACCTGTTCATTTACAGATATACATAAATTCATCCTGTTGGTCATGGACACTCAGTATGCCTCAATTTTTCCTAGAACGATGATGCTTACATTTTAAGATGTCAAAATTATTTTTTTATTTAACTGCATAGACTACTCAAAAATCTTTCATATAGAAAAGGTATCCTTCAGAGCTAGAAGTATGGCATATTTATAAGTCTTTAATAAATAAGACTTAATAAGATATTTAAATCAAGTGTTAAATAGGCTGTCATTTGCACCTGTGTGAGTTTGAAATTCAGGAGTTTCCTGAGCTGGACTAGGTTGTAAATATGTTGGTTTCATTGGGCTCTGTATCCATTTGTTATTAATGATTTTTTGCCATGCAGCATGACTGCAATGGGTGTGAAAATGGAAATGTGATATTTTCCAGGTTGTTGCTAGTCAGGCAAAAGTTAGAAACGGTAACAAGAGTCTGAGGGTGACCTTGCTAAATCTGACTGTGCTCTTAATGCAGAATATGCTGCTTTAACTATTCTAAATATAGTAATGTGTCTCTCTTTCTTGCTCTGTGGTAGAATTATCAGATTTTTTTGCCTCACTTGGAAGTTCTGGATATATACTTCTTAAAACGGAGCTTTGTAACCTTGACAGCTTTTAGGTAAACCTGATGGACTTGGGAACTTTCCTGAACCTACTCAAGCTATAACTAGTGTGATGCAGCACTGTGGAGCCTTGTGTCTGTCTCCATGGGGGAAAGCCCAGAGGACTGAGGCTGGAAAATCTCAAATATATATGGGGAGAAGGTAATTGAAAAAAATGTTGTGAGCACATTTAAGAAATGTGATTTACTTGAACAGTCCAACTAAATGAGGTTTTATTGCTAGAAATAGGTTTTCTAGTGCTATTTCAAGAAAATATCAAAGATCACAGAAATAGCAGGATTTTGTCAAATTCAAAAATTGTTCCCAAGTGAACTGCAAGCACTTTTATCATCTTATTTCTGCAAAATGTGACATATTTAAATATTGCCAAAGAATACACTTTTTAAATGTCAGCATGTTTTTAGGAAGTATAAAGGCTCCAAGATGTGTGTCAAAAACCAGATTCCTCAGATGGGTGCCAGAGAAAATCTTTCTCCAAAGAAGCTTCAGAAATTTCAGGCTAATGTGTACTATTAACGTGATGCTGTGACAGCTCTTTAGAGAGCTGTCATTATCAGGCTTGTTTGGGCTGGACTGTGTCAGGCAAGCACAGCCTGAGAACTCAGTGCTCAGCCTTACTCGCTCTGTGTACCGTAAGCAGGCATTCATAGAGGAGCCAGTGCCTACCCAACAGTGTGCCCTGTTCTTGCCATACCTTGGAGACCTGCAATTCCAAATAATGCCCACATGTGAAAAGGGAAAAAAGCTCCTGTTTGCGTTGTTTGAGGCTTGGGAAATGCTAACAGTTATCAGTTGTCTGAGCAGCTGGTGACAGCAGTGCTGAAATGCCAAAGAGGTGTGCAGTGGGAGGTTTACAGCATGTCTGCTTACGTTGCCTCATCTCCTTTGTGCTGAACTCCTCTGCAGCACATCCTGGCCATTTGTCACTAAGAAATAAGATATAGTGACCAAGAGAAAGTTGCTTCAAGTGAAGGATTAATTTTGTATCATGTAAGAAAGATGGCTATTGATACTGCATGCAGGAACACTTATCATGCTGATGAATTTCTTGTACCCGATAGTGTCAGGCACCAAAGATTCAGTTTCAACACAGCCTTCCTTGCAGCTTTTACAAGTTCTGAGGCTCAGTTAAGCACCAGCACATTTTGAAGTTGAAGCCTTGCTTGGTAAGGTGGCACAGGTAGATTGAATCCTACCTATTCAGCATAAGGTTCCAGTTCTCAGTCTTTCTTTGATAGCTCTGATGAGACACAGAACAGAGAATAAGGTTTCAAAGCCTTTCAGTTGCTATGTATCAATAGCTGCTAGTTATGGAGAGAAAAATATTTTTTTGCATTAATGCTAAATAGATCTTTAACATATAGATACTAACTTTCCTAGGAGATAAAACATTTCGTTTGTGCCCCACAACCCTGAAAGGGAACATGCAAACATTTTCAAAAGCTTTCATGGGAGATAAAATATTGTGGATTTCTTTTCTAATTGCCAGGAGCGGTGTGACTGCACAAGCCCTACCCATGGGTTTGGCTGAGAACAAGGCAGGGTGACACAGGGGATGCCTTCAGGTGGGTGAAGTTGCTGTTTCCATGAGTGGTGTTGTGACAGTTCCCAGCAGCAACACTGCAATCACTGCATAGCAGACTTTCAGTGTCAGGGCTGTGTTCCAGCCTCCAGTCTCTGCTCTTTTCTCCAGTGCTGCCCTGCCTAGCCCAGGTTATCTAAACTTCAATGATTGAAAAGTATAAATAGAAAGAGTTCAAAACACATCAGGAAAAAGACACTTGCCATCATATTAGACTGCAGAATTTCTGATTCTTTTCTGATTTAGGATATAAACTATATCCTAAATCAGAATATGCCTAAAGAGGCAGTTCTGCCTCTTTAATTTCCAGGTGTTGTAAAGGATAGAGGAATTATAAAAGTGTGTTAGACAGCTCTGAGGTGGATACTAACATACACTTCACAGATTTCTCTGTCTTCCTTGGGGCAATAGAAAATCAAAAGCTTGTGATATTGGTCCTTAATGCTCTAGAAGTGTTTGAGACAGGGATGTGGGGCGACACGTTTAGGTTTCAACATGTCCAGATGTCACTATCTGGATCTTTGAGCATATAACCTCAGTCTTCAATTAAAAGCAGTGACTGGAAAGTTGTTGATAGCCACACAAAGCAACAAATTAAAAAGTAAAATAATCGACAGTCAGAGCTGATCATGAAACTGCTGAATGCCCCAAAAGGGTTTGGGGTATCAGCTGTCTATCTTCCCGTATCCCTTAAGGTAGTGTCAGTGCAGTGTGGCACATATTTTTCTGCAGAAGTCTCATGGAGGAATACAGAGCAAGTCAGAAAACCCTGTGTATGAAGATCATAACTTGACTACTACATAGGTGGAGTTTTAGTTTATCCCGAGTTATTGCTCATAAATAGTTTGGCAACCAGTTCTATCCTAGGGATTATTCATGCCACTACTTGCAAGACTGTTTGATCTACCAATCAGTGAAGAAAATAAGACAAATCAAGTTGTTGCTTAAAATTTGGTTAATGATTGACCCATTGGAGTTAACACCTCATTTAGATTAAACATTGCAAAGTTATGATTCTGCAAAGTAATGTATTAAAAATAATTCTGTCATTTTGATTTCTTACTGGACGATTTCTGAAAAGCAACAATCCCTGGTGAATAACAAAAATTAATTACTGCAAGTTTTAAGTGGAGTTAATGTTAGTAAACCAGCCATTAGTCCAATTAATTACTGCTTGTGTCCAGAGATTAATTGTTTCTCATATCCTGGTACAATCGGAATATGTCCAGGATCACAGACATTTAAAACAGTTGCAAAACACATTATTGAGATGTACAATATTTCCATAGTTTGCATGTAGAGTGAAAATTTTCTCTTTTAAAAAAAGAAAAGTTATCTTTTCTCTGTTGAGGCTGTTGTTAGCAAATTGCTAGATTACTCAGAAGACTTGTTGAGATCACAGAACAAGCCTGCATTTCTTTTTCTTTGTAACAAAAATTAAAAATAATGAAATACGTGTTTAAATTTTGCTTTCTTTGTGTGTAAGGTCACTTATTTAATTTTCCCTCCACTAATATAATTTTAGATTTTACTAGTTAAACCCCAGAATACTGTGTTTATGTAAGGGAGATAGGGAAAAAGAGTGAGAGAGAATTTATTAGTAAAGAAAGACTTGTATTTGCAGGTAACAATAAGCTTCAGTAAAGGGAAGGTTTGGAAAGAAGAGTAGATTCAGTGTCAAGAGAAATATTCAAATTAATAATGAAAATATGTATGAAAAACAGTTCTGAATAATTTTTTACCATTTCTGGTACTGACTCATGATTTATCAAGCTGGTATTTTTTGGACCATATTGAAATTTCCACAAGCTTCAAATTTTGTTACCTGATTACTATCTCCACTCACCATTTCAATTTGTTTTTCTTTAGGTAGATGGATTTGTGCAAAACTGTATTAATTTTTGATAAGGAATACCTTTCTGCAGTTATGGTTAAAACTGTAAAAGAAGATTGCCTCCATGACCAGGAATACAACTCAAAATTTGTGCAAGTAAATTTCAGTGGCTGCTGCACACAGCTCTTGGGTTAACATCATTAAAGTCTAGGAGGTATGAGTTAAACCAGTGTAAATTTCTTCAGCTCAAAATTTAAAGATTTTGCTCCTTTCAGCTCTTCTTTTGCTATTGCAAAGAACTCACTTCATAGTTATAGCCATTAAAAATTACTAGAAAAAAATATTTTGAATGTCATAAATTACTTTTAGACTGTGAGAATGGGCTGTGTGTCATGGCTATGCTTCATTTGGAGGCTTCCAAAAATAACTCAGCAGAAGAGTCTCTGCACAGAGACCCAAAAGATCTGAATTTAATCCTGGTTCTGCAGGGTGACCTTGGGCAATCTGTGTGCCATTTTCCTTCTTGCTAAAATGAAAATAATAATACTTACTGCCTTTGCAAAGCACTTCTACAGTAAAGCATATGAATCGATAACATCTTCTCCTTAAGTATGTGAAATAGCAGAGGAAACCCTTCCCACTTGCATTAGTGTGCTTTTAGCATTTAGAAATGTGGAATTATAAAGATTATTACATAGGAGGGAGAAGCCCAGAAGTGTTCCCCTAATCAATAAGTTGCCAGCTGGAATGCAAAGGAAAGCAAGGTAATGTACCATTTAGTGTAACAAAGAAGAAACTACATGCTGTCAATGTGAGTATGGCAGCTACCAGTGCAGTCATACTGTATTATGATTATTGCTGGCTTGCATGCTGGTGTGGCAGTAGAACAGTATAAAACATACAAACAGTTTGAAATCCCGACGCTAGTTTTCAAGGCTTCCAGTTCTCCTGGAGACATCTGTCAGTTTAGACAGAAGGGAAAAGCTAGATTTAAGTGCTCTGACCACATGTGTGTGCCTTGTTATGCATGTGGGGACTTCCTCCCCCTTGGAATGCTGCTTTGCTTTCCCCCAGCAGATCACCAGCACAAGCTGTCTTGGCACAGTATGCTTTACAAGAATGACAGCAACCACGATTTTTCACTTGTGTCCACAGGCATGTTGACCTGCAGAGCCTTTTTGTGCTCCATGCAGATGGATTCATTGAGCTTGAGTATTCATACATTGCTTACATAATATCTCTCAGTATTTTCTATCACCATTTTATACCAGGCACTACACAAGTCCAGTGTCATCGACTGTGCAGCCTAGGTGAGCCCTGGCAGTAATTAAAGTATTTTAAACCATCTGCTTAATTGCGTAAAAAAATACACTGATGAGCTTGCACTGTTTGAATGATCTTCAGGAAACTATTAGGCTAAAGCAATTCCCTCTTGGCAATGTTTGACTAATTCACAATGTTTGTTCTGTGAATTACAGTTGGTCTTTGCACCATTTGTCAGTCTTACTTTTAGTAGAGCCCTGCTTGCTGCGACTGAGCCAGAAGATTCCTCCTGTTCTCCTTCCCTCTGCTTTCTTATCTCTGGCTGTCAAGCTCCTCATTGAAGTAAAGACTTTGGGAGCAGTGCAGGATAGAAGCTGGGCAGTGAAGTCCAGCCCTCTCCCTTCCCAGCCGTGCTCGGAGCCTTGACCCTGAGCAAGGAAGAATCCTTGTGCCAGCTGTGGCCTGTGCCCTCTGGCTCTGTGCCAAACGTCCCTCAGGGCTCACTCAGGGCACCTCAGTCCCTTCTGCTGAGGAGAACAGGGAGATCTGGCATTGTCACCTGGGGGACCTTCCCCTTAGGGCTGCTGTAGAGGCATGGCATGGCATGGCATGGCATGGCATGGCATGGCATGGCATGGCATGGCATGGCATGGCATGGCATGGCATGGCATGGCATGGCATGGCATGGCATGGCATGGCATGGCAGCTGCACATCCCAGCTGCTCCAAATGGGGAGGCCCCAGGTGGCTGCATCTCTGGGCTCTGCAGACACAGGAGGCAGAGTTGGCCATCCCTGCTGCATGCCTGGCTCTATCACCCCTCTCCCTCCCGGCCAGGAAAGAGCACTGGAAACACAGGAGAGAAGGCTACTGGAGATATAGATAAGAACTGTAGGCTAGCAGGCCTGCTTCCATTTTCATTAAAAGTCAATTAAAGTAATCCTTTCATAAGCGTTGGAATATGATGGGTTACTTCATAACCTATAATGAAGATTGTTTGAATATTCCATCCCTGTCACATGGGCAAGAGTCAGGGGGTAGCTTGTCCTGAGATCAAGCCCCACCCTTTCTATTCAGAAATCCCCCTTACTGTTTAATTAAACTGCCTGAATGTCTCCCAAAAGCCACCATCTAAGTATCTAATAGTCTGGATTATGAATATTAGGATAGTATGGGGTAATACCATTAGATTATCTCAGCATAAACTGAAGTAAAATTGTAATGTTTATACATTTTACTTGATATATATGCAGAAAAGAAAATTTGCTGTTGGGTGTGGTATAATGTTTATGATTAAATGCTTTATTCATACTTGCATGTCAATCTATTAGTGTGCTGTTAATTCAAATGTTACTATGATGTATTCTATCGCTGGTAGCACATTTATCACAGGTAGATGTGAAACTTAGACAAAGGTGTACATTCTCATTAATGATGAGCAGCCTATTCATCTTACTAGAGTGTAATTAATGTTAGTTACAATACTTAATTTTTCACTGTTTGTCATGGTGCATATTTAGCATTTCTTCTGTCCTTTATCAATCTGCTCTCCTATCACATGAGCACATCAAAAAGATATATGTAAGTATCTGACCTGTTTTGATGCCTAATTTTTATACTTTTCCAAGAACTGGCATATTTTTAATCTTATCCTGTAGGCAGCAGAGTTAGCTAAAAACCAGACTGTAAAATGCTCTCCATTGCTTTGGGGTTTGGGTTAACTCCATTTGCAATAATAACATAAAAATCGCTTAATGAAGTAAAGCAGGGCACGTCATGAAGACACAGGTTCTACTTGCTGTAGTATTGTGCTGTGCTTATGTGGGCTTGTAGTGGTGCCAACTGTTCTCCTGGATTTTCAATTACGTGTTTTTTCTGCTGTAAGGCTGTCAGTGCTAGTTAAATATGTTGTGTAATACAGCTCCAAACCCAAGAGAAGCGTGGAGTATCAGAAAAGTGCACATTTTTCCATAAATAGGTGCTACAACAGCCCGTTGTGTTATACTTTAGGAGCATTGCTTTGTCAATAATGTTGTTAGCAGTGCAGACCCAAACCACAGGCCCGTGTGCAGTGGTGCAAGAGGGGAAGAAGTTATGGCTAATGTGTCACACAGCGGGTGGGAAACAAGCCCTGCAGAGGTGGGTAAAAGGGACTGAGCACTGAACACATTCTTGGATTTGCTCCCCAGCACACCCGTAAATCCAACTGAGCTGGCATCCCAGGGTAAGTCTGTACCTTTGTATTGGTCCAGAAAAAATACATTCACCTTAGCTGAAACCTGGGCATCAAAGGATTTTTATTTCTTGATCATCCATAGTTCCCATTAATCTGGATTGAAAGGGAACTGATGCTTCCATTAGGTGTTGTGGAATGAAATTTCTTGGGAAAAATATTTGAGTTGGGTCAACCAAATGCATGAGATGCAGAATGGATTTGGTATGTATTTTCTCAAAATTTCAAGGAACTGCCTCAGAGAAAGCACACCAATTCCTATTTTTTAGTCTCTTAATTGGTGGATATTACACTTCTAATATATTAGGAATTAGCTGTTTTTTTCTGTGAAATTACTTCTTTGTAAACCACTGTTCATACCAGATATTAAGCTGATCACATCTCCAACATAATGAAATCCATCTTAAAATTTCATTCAAACCATAAAGGGCTTCCAGAAAAAAAATAGATCAATTAGAAAATCCTTAAAATAATTCATTTGTATGCCTTGGATTAATCATAATTTCCTTTTGACCCACTACAATTGAAGTATAAGGGAATCAAATGCAGGAATTTAACATATTTCAGTATGAAAATTCAATTTGTACACAATTACAAGTAGGTTTAATTGTAGTTTAGTAGCAAATTAAGAATAAATACCCCAAGCTAGGTTTAGGCATTTAAAAGAAATGATAGTTGAAGGTGCTCCATAGTGATTGAAGTATGATAATAACCTGTAATGTGAACAGAATTGAGTAGGGCTTTTTTCTATGCTACCAAAGCAATGCTTTATAACAAGACTTATATTGCTATGACTGCACCAAAATCTTTTTACTAAAAAAAACCCCCTTGCTTTGAATCTTCTATGGCAAAGACCAGAAAGTTTTCCATCAAATAAAAAAATTCCTAAAATAATAGACTCTGACATTCTCTTTCTCCGCACTTATCCCTCAGCCCTGGCTCATTTGAATAGAGAGAATTGCTAAAACTAAAATGTCTCTTTTTAACTGATAAAGATTAAATACAAAGAAACTATGAAGTTGCCTTTTACCTTCATGGCATTACAAAGCTAGGTATAACAATAAGCTGTAAAACACACCAAAAAGATGAGCATTTCACTCCATTTTGATTTGACCATTTTGCTTTCAAAAGGAATTTATAAAAACACCCAGGAACAATGAACATTTGAACTCAAAATGGTCCAGATTTATTTTTACTCCAAAAGAAGTCTCAATAGAGATATTGATTTTCTAGCATTCATCCAATATTGCACAGAAAATGGACCTGACCTTGCAATCCCTAGTGGAGACATGGAAGCAGTCATTACAGTCATGGTTCCCATTGATTTTACTGGGATTACTTGCATGAGTAAGGGTTTGCAGGATGTGACCCTCTGTCCCATTAGCAGTAAGACCAAGTGTACATGGATGTCAGTCCTACTCCATTCAGCAGAATGCAGTTTACCTTCCTGTCCTATGTTCATCCTACAGTTTTATTCCTGCCTATTTATTCTACATGTTTGTTGTTTTCTGTCCCACAGAGCCTCATCATTATCTGAGAAGAACCAGTCCTCCTGCCTGCCTTACTGGTTTTTTCACTGTATCTTCAAATGTCATTTTGAGCTCAGAGTTGATGCTTGCACTTACAGATCTTTCTTCCTTTGGTTCTGTTTTCTACGATGATAAAAAATACTTTGGACTAGGCCCTACCTCTCACTGTATTTTTTTAATCTCTGGGACGAAATGAGGAGACATTACTGTACTTTACACAGTAAATACAGAGTAACAAAAGGCTAAAAGACCCAAAGAGTGATTTTTTTCTTAACCCTCGGGAGGTTTCTTGTGCCCCATGGCTCCTATAGGAATGCTGCTCCAGAACCTCACTGCTCAGATGGATAGAAACCTCTTAATTGTGACTTTAACTATTCCACTGACATTCTATTCAGATTTGTTCTTGTGACAAGCTTGTCTTTTACCTCAAAAGGTTCTTTTCCTTCCTCAGTATTTCCTCACTAATGTAGCTATGATACATTTTTGTTTCCTTAATTGTGAGCAAGGTGCAGGAGAGGTCTACAAGAAAGAGGATGACTACATGTTTGTACAGTGCCTTGCACAATTGCCCAGTCATGGTTCAGGGCTCCATAGGCTGACTTTGTTTCAGCAGAAAATAATAATGACCCTCCAGAACACACTACATGCTTTATTCCAGGTGGACACCATTAATTCCTTCAATGAGATGCAGAGCTTTAGAACAGGAATACTAGCAATTGATTATTTTTGTCAGTGGTATTTTCAAAGAAATGAAGAAATGAAATGTACAGTATATTTCTGTTTGCAATGATCATTCTGTTGTTCCATTTGCAATGGAAATGAGCATATAACATATTCATGTGTACAGATAAGGAAAATGACAAACATTAACATCCCTTGCTCTATTCATTTATAATATTCAGTTTAAAAAAAATCCTTCCTTTCCATAGTTTTTAGTTTTGTTTCTGTAGCACAATGCAAAACAACAAAAAAGAGAGAATTAATGGATAAAATATATTTAATTACTTTCTAAGCAAAGTTCCTGAAAATTAATGTAATCTAAATCACAGATTCTTTGCAAATCTATCTATTAAAAAGATATAATTCCATGCCAGCTTTTTTTTAGATCTTTATATGTGTTTTAAATATACAGTCACTTATGAAATCAAATAAACGAAGACTGTGCGTGTACACACTTATGTTTTCTTGGCCAGGCAGCCTTTGATGTGTGACTCAGCCTGTTTAAGCAGACTGCAGTGTTTGTCCTCTCAGTGTCAGTCCATTTCTGCACAATTTAATCTGCCACTAAAGAGAAGTTTTTTGTTCTTATGGGTATAAAACAGTATGCCAAGGATAAATCGGTGCAGCTTCCTTCCTTAAAATTTTAGGCACAACCTGAAAGTGCAGCTCTTTCCTTTTCTCATCTCAATGGGATGCTAACCTAACAATCACAATTTTAGGACAGGGAAATTGTTTTGCGCAGAAATAAATTGTCCTGCCAGTATTGTTTCATGGGGTGACATTAAGGCACATTGGGCCTGGGGTTCACAGCTTATGATATCTGGTTTTGGAGGACTGGGGTGAAAGTAAGAACATGTAGAGAAAGAAGAAGAATTAAATATGAGTTCTAGATAGTTCAAGTGAGTTGAAGCAGTTCAGCAATAGACATCCCAGAATCCCGCAAAGAGGTTTATTCTCCAGCTACCTTCCCTGGCGCATCGCCATCTCTCGTTGGAGCCCCCGAGGAATTCTTCTCTTCAAGTGTGGATTCCCTTTTTTCCTCTTTTGTTGAGGTATCGAGAGATATTGGGCTTTAACTTACAGCTTATATTTGCTGAACAAAACAGGAAAAAATATCTGTGGTTTTCTCTGCAGCTGCCAGGAAAGAGAAGTCCATTATTTGTAGCTCTAGGGGAGCAGCAGAGGAGGGTCCTTTTTGTCTGCTTTCCAAGCCCTGGGTTGGAGGCTGTTGTGGTCTGGGAAGGGCAGGCTGGGGCAGCCACGGCTGAACTGCCCCAGGGTTTCCCAGGAAGTCTCAGGCTGGGCACGGCTCTGCGTGTGACGTTCATACCTCACCTGCCGTGAACCAGAGTTCTCAGCTTCGGATCTCAGTGAAGACAAAATGAGGTGCCCCTCAGGAATATGGAGCTGAGGCTGGCCTGTCCACAGCCCTCCTTCCCCCTGGCAGCACCTCAGGGCAGCCACTGGCACCTGCAGAATGTACCCTGCCAGTGTGGCCACAGAACAGCAATGCCACAGGTGTAAAATCCTTATGATCAGACGTTCCCCGTGGTGAGACCCTGAACAAGTTAATCTCATCGCTCCTCTTGAAGGTTCATCCTGCCACGATATAATTTATGTGGGCCCTCAAAGATAGATGGAGACGTCAGCTATTGATCACAAGGAATTGCTGCCAGTCAGTCTTTTTGTTGGTTTCCATCCTTGTGATGTGTTTTAAAAAATATTGTATGATTCGAAATTATACCTGTAAAACCTACAAGTAGAAAATTACTGTGTGCATTTATCTTTAATAACAACCTTGCGAATATTTATAGTACTAGTAGAGTAGAATGTGTTATACTAGTTTATTTCCCAGTCTGTTTTAAATGATATTATTCATTAGTAGTTGTGAAGTGGTATGACATATTTTTTATGTTGCTTGTTTGTAACAAAGGTTCTTAATACCTTTTCATAATGAAAGGGGATAAATGCTAACATGGAATATGGGAAATTGTGCTTGCAAGAGCACAGTGTTGTCTTAGGGTATTAAATTAGCATTTGGTACTGCTCTGCTTTGTGTGCATTTCTAGCAAATGTTTCAGCTACAAATCACTATAATACACCTGTATTCTGGTTCTTCAATTCATATAGCATTTAAATCCTGCCAATACTGTGTCTTATAAATATAAATATGCAATTTAATTTAATTCAAGCATGCAACACATAATTTTTCTTCTAATTAAAATACGATATTGCAATACGGGAGCTGCCTGGGGCAAACAGGACGCATCAGATTGCCAAGCCAAAGGGAATTCTGAGACAGCTCTGAAGGCTGGCAGGGGAAGGGGCCAACCCTCTGAGCCCTGGGCGCAGGGCACCAGCGGCGACCCGCCTGGAGGCTGCGGTGTTTGGGGTACAGCGGGTGCCGCCTGGGCTCGCTGGCCCCGCTGCCGGGCCTCGCTGGCCCCGCTGCGGAGCCTCGCTGGCCCCCTGCAGAGGCTCGCTGGCCCCGCTGCGGAGCCTCGCTGGCCCCGCTGCAGCCGGCGGGAGCCCGGCGGGGCACAGCCCCGGTGCTGCGCTGCCCCGCCGCCCTGCCCGTCCTGTGCGGGCTGGCACGGGCAGCACGGCCCTGCTGCTGCCTGGCCGAGCGCCGAAGTTGGCTAATGTGCAGCAGAACTCGGATCGTTCTGGGGAGGAGGAACCGCCCCACAGCAGCAGCTCGAGGGATTCCTATAACGCTCTCTCAGAATCGAGCAAAACAACACGAATAGACCTTCTGCATAATGACTCAAAAACTGTTAATGGCCATCTTTAGTAGCATAGCAACAGCCAAACCCTTGAAAAGAGGAAGTTTTCATTGAGAAAGCCTTTCATTTTAAACATTGAAATTTGGTATAATGTAGTGTATGAAATAAGTTTTGAAAGGAAGCTGATGATTAAGAAGAAATGCAGTGGGCATTTAATAAATGGAGGAGCCGCAAGATAATTAACTGGCATGCATAAAGATTCATGCTTTATACCAAAATTTTAATTTTGCACATAAATGTGCCTGATGTAGGCAGCATTTAATCACCTAGCTGACAGGAGTAACTACTTTCATTTAACCTTGACTGAAGATCATGAATTCTAACAGGTTTAATTGGATACATCATTTAACAGAATGAACAGAGCAAATTTTTCTCAATTCATAGGTTCTGATTGACATGCACCAGCAATAAGGCGTTGCACAATTAAAGCTGATCTGTATTCCTGGCCTGGGCAGCAATTGCCATAGTGATGTGACACTGTTTGATCACTGTGGCACTGAAACTATGCTGAATTTCCCCTTGTTTTGAAAAGGGCAATGCTTTAAAAAGAAAAAAAAAAAAGAAAAAAAAAAGAAAAAAAAGAAAGATAAAGAGATTTTGGCACTTTTTTTTTCTTTTTTTTTACATTAATCACATTTATATGCACAAACTGTAAGGGAAGGAACTTGTCTTGTTATCAGTAACTCAGAGGAAAGAAGGAAAAATGGTATGTTCTTTTATCCATTTACTACATTATTTACAGAAAGTCAAAAATGTGGATAGTCAAATGGATTGTAACACATTAAGGGCCTGATTGTTCTGGGCTTCCATTTGAATAGGAATTTATTCTGTGCAGCTCCGCCATTCACCTGCAGTTTGGCTTCTCTGTCCTTGCCCAAATCAGTTCCACATCACAGATAACTTGCCAGCTGAGTAAAGCACTGCGAAGGGGTGCTCCTATTGCAAATGAGGTAAAAAAGGATGTGAGGGAAGAAGTGGTACCCAACAGTAAGCTGCTACATACTTTTCCTGGAACACAGTGTTTCATATGACAAAACCCCCCCAAAAAAGTACATGGAGGAGCTGGCAACTTCCAGTTCCCCATATGGCTCCTGCCAGCACTTTCACTGCCTCTGGCACCTTTCACAAGTTCTGAGTTTGACCTTCATGAACTGGAATTGTTCTTCTATTGCTCAACCATAAACATATACATATATATTCCCACACAGAGACATACACACACACACACACACATATATATATATATATATATACACAAATGTGTTCTTTTATGTCTGTCTTCCACTCAAATTTTTGCTTCCAGTACTTCCTTTTAATTTTTTCTTTTAGAGGAAGGTTTGCCAAACACTAAATGGTCTGAGGGCAGAGAAGCACACAATGTGTTTCAGCCTGGCTCAGTAGAGCCAAAACTGCAGTAAAAATACCTTCCTAATTCCTGAACGACCTCTAAAAAAATCTTCAAGCAAGTTCTGCTCCTCAGCATGAGCATTGCAGCATCCATGCTCAGAACAGCAGGCAGCTTTTCCACTTTTTTTTCTCTTTGCATTCCCTTAGCTTAAGTGCCTAAGTGCTGGTCCTTGATCTCACCCGAAGACAGACCTATTGCTATCCGTCTGACAACCTTAGTTTCTGTTTAGGCAATGTATATACATATCAGGCAACAAGATTTGTAGGAGTGCATTGCAGTGCAAGACAGAAATCTAGGGAAAGCTCAAATCCTGATTGGCTCAAAGACATGAACTTTAGAGTCAGGACAACTAGATGTATCAAGAAAGAGGTTTTTTGGTCATTTTAGAAGCCTCTAAAATTCAATTATTGGTAATACCTTCCTCTGTCAGAGGTATTTCCCACATGATTCATTGTAATACTGGCAAAGGTATTCATCAGTATAATTCATCACTCAGTAACATTTTTAAGTTTCAGGTAAATGATGGGATCACATCCCCAGCCTCTGCAGCCACGTAATGTGCCTTGGAACAACAGCAGGTGCTTTTCTTCATGCATGCCGAGTTTTCAGTCGGTGCCTGGATCTTCCCTGTGCAGGAAGGAGAGGCAGGATTCAGGCAGGGTGCCTCGGTCTGGCCAACAGGACATGTTTCTAACACAGGTGCTGCCCGTGCTCCCCTCGCATGGGGGCACACAGCAGGGGTAACCTGTCCCCACTCTGCCCACTCCGGAGCCCCTCCAGGCCATGTGGGTGCTGCAAAACTGCTGGGCCCTTCTTTGAAGGGTATCTTTGGGCCCCATATAGAAATGCTTGTGCTGTAATTTATTCCAAATTTCTCCAAACCTTCCCAATAAAATAGCCATCTGTCCCATCACACAGTTCCTTTTAATGTCCTATTATACACACAGGTTCCACCTCATGGCGTCCTCCAAGGCAGGAAGACTTGAGGCACCCATTCAGCATTTCTTGAGGGAGATTCCCCGGGCACCCCTTGGCCTTCCCCAAGGTGCACAGAACTTGTCAGCAGCACGGCTGGGATGAAGTACAGCCTCTCCCAAGAGCTCTGCTCAGCTCTGAATTTCCCTGGGGGATACTGTGGAGCTCAGTAGAGCTGCATGGACACATTTGCCAAGCTGAAGGGAACACATATTTGCTGCTGGAGAGAATCCTTTCTTTGGCTGCATGGATGGCCCCAGCCCCAGCCACTGGCTCTGTTCACGGACACCCAGTGACACCAGTCCTGGAGTGCCTTGCTGTGCTGGGGCCTTACAGCACCCTTCTGACCTTCCCTTTATCAGCTCCACAGCCAGTTCACCCTCTGCATTCAGTGTCATCTGGGTGCTCTGCCTGTGACTCTCTGGAGTTGCACGTCATTCTTGCCTTGTCTTCATGCTCAGTCATCCATGCTGAATTATCTTCCACTCCTCCCTCTGGAAATAACCAAGGCTTTGACCTAGTGGGACTGTTTGTGTGCTCAAATGTTTTGATGTACCAGACACTGAGCTGCTTGCTCCCAAATCTAATGTGGCTGGGGATTTCAGGCTGTTTTCAGAAACGGTGTGTGCACTGGGAAGCATAATCTAACTGAAAAAGTCAGCAAAGGGCACCTACTTGTGCATTTTCAAGTATTTTGAAATCATCCATCATCTTTAAACCCTTCTGTTTTCTTTAGTTTCCAAACAGCTGTCTTTTCAAGTTTGGGATCTTCTATAAGAGATACACAGCTGTAATAAGAAATATATTAAATTTCATTTCAGAATCCTCAGGGGGAAGGGGATATTCCTTTTTTGCTGATATAAGATCAGGTTTGTCATTTCATTTTGAAGGCACTTCTGAACAACTGGGGGAAACCAGAAGACTGGCCCCACTTTTCCCCAGGTTTTCCAGAATCCACCTTTGGACCACAAAAAACCAAAAATTCTGAGCACAGTTGATGTTTACACCTTTCTTGCACTGCTTAATTTAACTTTCAGCAATATAAAATAGGATAGCAGAAATATTTTTATGTGTCCTTACAGTGTCCAAAGTTGTTTGTTACTGTTTTTATTTGAAGGAACTAGACACAATCCTGGCTGCCTTAACCACAGCCTTTGAGAGAGCTACAGCTGAGAAAATCCGCTGCCAGGAAGAAGTGAATAGAACTAACAAGGCTATTGAGCTGGCCAACAGATTAGTGAAAGGTCTGAGGTGAGGTCCTACAGGGCAGCCTAATGAAGCAGCCTACAGAAAGCACTTCTTTGTTATACACTACTGATCTGGCAATAACAGAGGCACTTAGCAAAGAACCTGATGAGCTGAAAAAATTATGTCATTATCATTCATTTTTTTCATAATAGAAACATGGTTTTGACCTTTGCATTTTCTTACATTTTTGCTTCATTGTGATATATTTTAGCTGTAAGATTACCTGGTAACTAACCTATCCATGAACATTAAGGGAAGTAGTCAACTGTCGATATTGACAATGAAGGCAATTTATTAAAATGCGATGTCTATATTTGTAACAATTAAACAACACTAATGATTCTGCCTAAGATTGGATACATAGAATCTAATACAATTTGCACTACTTAGTTAAGCAATATGATAATTCTCTAATTATCTTTCTGAGATTTGCAATGGGTATTTCAGGGGAGAGTAAATAATGGCAAAGCCATGAATTATCAAAAATCCGTATTGTCTGTTGATCCAGGCTGGCTCAAGGGAATCCATACTCACTGATGGATTTTTTCATTTATCATTCATGTACTGATGAGACTGCTTTTTATACACACACACACACACACGCACATATACCTTTTACAGATACTTTATTTTATTGCAACATTCATTTAGGAAATCTCTCATGGTGGCTCACTGCCATTGTACTATTTTGTCCTCTTCTACCCAATGTTTTCAAGCTGAGTGTGATAACCAAAGACATAGTAAACACCAAAAATAGAAGATCCATTTGTTATTGAGCAAAATTATATGGCTGAGTGTAGCTAGTGGAACTTAAAATATAAAACAGGGTTTAAGAGTTATTTCCTGAATCAATAGAAAGGATTTATTGACTAAAGGGGAGGGAGGGCAGTGTAGAAGACCCATTGTTTCTGTTTAAAGAAGCAAGATGAATGCATTTAAAATGTTAACATCCTGGCTGAAAGTGTAATGTATTTTAGTGATTAATAATGCCTGTAAAACTAAACCATGTACCTAATACAGAATAATAAAATAAATAACATAGCAGACCTCTTTAAAGTGTGACAATAAATGATTGTTCTAATATTTTCTTCCACCTAACATATCATATTGTTTGGTTCTCCCATGTGCCTCCTGCTGGGCCTGACTAGTGCTGGAATAGCATACGTAGAGAGATGAAAGGCAAAGTGTGAGTATGCTGGGGGGGAGGCATAATGAAAAATAATCTAAAGGAGGAAACAGAGATGAAAGGAAAGAAGGAAAGTTGAGCCATGCGCTGGATGAAGACAGTAAAATTAGTTTTAATGGAAAGTCCTTCAGCGATACCACCCAAAGCACCAGCCCCATGAAGAAGGTGGCCAGCTCAACAGATTGATGATGGGAAATAGAATTCATTCCTGTTGTTATCTGTACCACACTTAGTCAAAGGCAGTAATAACCATATGACAGCTATTTAGTGACTTACAGGTAAAAATCAGTTTTAATCTACTTTGTGGTAAACAATGGGTCACTGTTTAATATTAGCAAACAGTGTAATATTGACACTGCTGTACTGCCAGTCCCGGCTGCTCCTTTGCCTTATTTTTTGCTGAGAAGACACTCTCTTATTTCTCTAGTTGTGTTGTTTTGAGGAGAATTTCTCAAGAAATATAAAAATAAAATTATTCACAGCATTTTTTATAATAAGCAAACATGTGAACATTTCTTTATTAACTGATCTTTATAAACACACCTTTACCGTGACAATAATAAGAAGTAACCAAATATGTGAGTTTTCTTCTAATTCTCAGGGAAAGTGTTGACCAAACAGCAGAAAAGCTGATCACGTCTAGCCAGGATCCCAGGGAAAAGCTTGCACCAAGTGTCATGTCAAATCTCTTACTGACTTTATGGCATAAAAGATCGTGCCCAGAAGTAAATTTTCTTTTTTTCTGCCTTATTCTGTGAGCCCTGGCATGCAAGGACTGTTTTGGGTGGTTGCATTAGTAGCTGTTACTCTGTACCAAGGAATTCTTTGCTTCTGACAGGTGCCAATTATGCTGTGGACATCTGCCCTGAAGGCATTGAATCAAGCTGACAACTCATTTTATATCAATCAAACAACAACCATTTTCAATAATTTCCCATCCAGCTGGGACTGAATTTGCACAAGTGATCTATGTATTACAGACATTACCAATCCACAGAGACATTCAGAACCATGATTATGTTCTGTTTTCCCACAGAAACTCTTGCATCTGCACGAGAAAGCAAGTTCTTCCACTATGCAGGAGGATGCTGACAACTCAATTTTGGTCACTTGCTGCCAAGCTCAACTTGCAACAGTCAACTCACGTCAGACTGGATGGGGATTTTTTATGTCCAGGTTTGCCACTTGCAAATCCTGTCTTGTTGATCCTCTAATCGATGTGGATCTCTGAATCTGCAAGGTAATACTTTAGTTTTCACTACTGTTTACCCACTGTAATGGGCGTTTTTTTAACAAACACATAGCAAATGAATGGGAGTTTTAATCCTGTTTTCTGAGTAGAAAAGGAGAATTGGACTTATAACCAAAGCATTATTAGGAATAAGAGAAAATATGATGCAGAAATGTTTCAGATGGTAACTTTTCTTCACCGTGATAGTTTATTTTCATAGTGGTACTGGCATGAGCCCAGATCTCATTCTGCTTTGAGCAGATAATACCTTCTTCACAGATATATATTTTTAAAATACACAGTTAATCAGAAAAATACCTGGCACTGATTCCATTCCCTTTTTGACCCATTAAACTGTGATGTTGCTTATACGAATTCCTTCAAATACTTTATGTAATAGAACAGGACATTTGGAGACAAGGAATTGGTAAAATATTCTTCTGGGAAGGATCAAAACCTCCTCTTTGCTAGTGCTTGAAGTACCCTTTGCTATCTGACTGGAGCTAGAGGTGACAACTAACCCACAGTCCTTGGGAATAGGGTTAGCAAGCCAGAACAGCAGGCAGGCTCACCACCTTCTTGTATTCTGTCAAGTGCTGTGCCCTGCTGTTTGCATATGGGGACCAGCTTTTATTATTCTGCTCTGTCCCTGCTACTGTGCACCAGGGCAGCACAAAGCAAGATTTAGTGCCTGGATATAGTATTTGCTTGATAGCAATTGTTATAGTTAATGCTGCACTGAGACTTCTGTCTTAACCTGCTGTTCTCCCATGCTCAGAACATTCTTCTTTTTTTTAAAAAAAATCCCTTTCATCTGAAATTTTTCATGCTTGTTATCAGCTGAAATACGATTTTTTTTTTTTTTCTTTTTGGCAAGCCTGAATAAAATTCATTCATTCATATTTGAATTATGCAAGGAAGTGGGTGTAAGGAGAAAGGTCTCTTTTTTGCACATTCATAATTCACCAAAAAAAAAGCTGCATATTACAAGCTGAAACTTTCCAGGTGGCTAGTTTTGACTGAGGGGTAGTCTTCATGCTAATTACAAAGACAGAATGACTGAAAGAAAAATGAAAGAGAAAAATTAAAAATGATACATATTGTGATTAACTCATTTGTTTTGTAGGTGTGTCATACAAAAGTTACATTGTGAGCCACTTAGAGCAAGTTTAAAGTAACAATTTCATTTAAGATGAACAACCATAATTACATAATATCAATGTTTTGTGCTGCAATTCACTAAGAATCTCCCTACAGAAGCTGCAGAAGCTTTTACTTATGCAAATGTGGAAGCTCACAGTGAAATCAGTGCAGAATCTTATGAATCATTAACTTTGGCCAGAAAGCCAGTCTGGGGAAGGAGGGAATGGTGTGCACTGGCACCAACTGTCCCTTTGCTCTGGGTCCTACTGAACGCTGGACTGCTGAGGAAAGTGACTTGGAGGTTTGCAGTTTCTTCCAACTTAATACACTGACTGTCAGGGACAGCAAACCACTAAAGCTTTGATATTCTTTTCCTTGCTATATTCCCATATACTTGTGGACAGAACAGGCGGCACATAATCCAACCAGCACTGTGTGACTGATCCTCCAGAGTAACCAAGGATTTCTTCGGCAGAAGGTAACTGGGCAGCAGAAGCTGGGAGTGTTAGAACAGTCTGCCTTAAACCATGGAGAAAAGGTACCATGACATGCAGCTCCATGTTCTCATAAAACACCTGGAGATAAAATACAAGCATATATATATAGCAATGTAACTGTAATTTTAAACATCTGAAAGAATAACTGGCAATGGTTCACATAGTAATTGCTGACTTTGCTCCACATGGAACAAAGATGAGTTCAGAACTTCCCCACTACTAAGTTCCCAGTAACCTCTTGGAGGCCAAAGAAGGAGTGGACTGGATTCAGTGCAGGAATCCTCAGAGAATTTTTATCCCTTGAATTTTGGGTGAAGTGAGGACAAATAAATTTTTCCCAGTGATGCTGCTTTTTTTTTTACAAGAAAACAAGTGACTGAATTCTGAGACATACTAGCTTCTGTAAGTAGAAATTTAAAACTCAGCCTTTTAAAACTCAACCTGATTATTCCAGGTCCCTATTCCAGGAACAAAAGGTCTTGGTCCAGTCACTGAGTGGATAGATGCTACAACAATTGCCAAATAGAAAAGTGACAGCAGTGCCTGGCAATAATATGGCCACATAAAAAGTCCCCGGTTTTACATTTACAGTCATCATTGGCATAAGATCAAACCTCAGCACTGGGGAAAAACTGGATAAAAGCCACATCCATTTCAATATATAAAATTATCTATTTAAATCAAAAAGGGACAAGTGCTAGTGAGAGTAAAACTGATGCAGAGCTATGACGGAAACATGGCAACTCTCTTTCTTCTGAATGCCTGATATTGCCCAAGGCGTTAATGGCCCAATAACCATAACAACTCTGCTCGAGCCCTTTCCTTCACTGCAGTACAATGAATGGGATACCATATACTGGCATCATATCTCATCTTTCACCAGCCCTGAACTGGGATGACTCTATAGGTGTGTGTCAGGTATGGAGGTATGTCTTGCTGGTGGTCCTGTTCTGGCAGAAACTTGGAAGAAATTATTGATCTTGTACTTAACCCAGTACTTGCAATTGTACTTGTACAATTGTACTTGTATTCAGAGTATTTTTAATAGTCTGTCATTTTCTTCATCAGCTCTCTCTCTGATTATGTTCTACAAGTATTCAAAGTAGTTTCCTCTGAAAACTCTTCCTACATCTGCATGATAGTTACATTAACTCACAAGGATCACAGTGCCCAAGACACGTTGACTCCAGCTTGTCTATTTTTCTTATCTTATTTGCACCCTTGCATGAACTACAGTTCAATGACTGCAATTTGAGCACTCTTTCCTATCTAGCTGAACAATCTTCCCCAACACAGCACCATCCTGATGTGTAATCACTCAGGAGACATAATCATTCACTTAGAACTAAAATAATTCTCCTACTGTTTGCTCCTTGCCTCCATTCTGCCCTTTTTCTCTGATTTATTGCACTATATTCCTTATGGAAATATTTTGACATCCATCCCCTCTATTCAAGTCTTATACCCACCCTTGGAGGGAGTGCTTTGAACAGAGGTAAGGCCAGGATGAGTGTGTATCTCATATACTCACCCTTTTATTCCAGTGTCGTTTCCCCCACCTCCTCATTATATTCCTGAGCCTTTCCCCTCCTTCTAGTTTAGCTGCACCTACTATCTCTCCTAGAGTTGAGTCCTCTCTTCCCACCCCCGTCCCTCTAGTAAATGTCAGAAAATATTTCCTAACAGCCTTTGCTACTCAGGATTGTGTCTGAATATAGGGATCCTGAACCCCAGCCTTGTCTAAACTCTCCAAATCACTTGACCCCAAAAAGGTTGCCACAGGACAGCACTTACTTACAGTGCAGGCTGGAGAGAAAGTGCTGTTAAGGCACTGAATTCCTCCAGCTCTGAGCTCTGCAGCTTATTTAGACTGCAAGAAAGAATTCAGTGTGCCAGAACACTGAATTTGTTACTCATTAAGCTTAGTCAAAATTGCTATGAAATTCCTTAATTAAAGAGTTCAAGCTGAGAAGTAAAATGCTTTCTAATCCAGCCACCACAGTGCCCCACTCAGTCCTGTACCTTTGCCTCTTCTTTCTTGCTGCCCTCATGTTGTCATGTTACCTCATGTGCTGCCTCTTGGTTTTGCTTGCTATGAGTGTCCCCCGACCCCCACACTGCACAGACAAGCAGAAAGCTCTTTATGCCAGGTATTGACCTAGTGGTGTGCACCAGCCCAGGCTGGAAGTGCATCTTGAATTTCTTGCTCCCCCGGGAGCATTTGATTGAAGGAGGATTTTCATGGTGTGCTGAGATTCAGAACGTGGCTGCTATTCAGTAGCTGCTGGTGGCAGTTCTGAGCCGGAACACACACTGGGGGTCCGCTCCTTCTGTGGCGATAAAATGAGTCCTGGGACAAGGAATTCTGCACGATTTCCCCCAGAGCGCAGAGGAGCACAAACAAGGCCACGCTCACAGGCTTGCTGTCAGGCTGCTGTTCTTGCATTCAGGGACACAGGTTTCACCAGATTTTCAGTGATTCTCCACAGAAGGCTTCCACACCTGCTCTCTAATGTGTCTGTCACAGCTAAAGAACTTGAATCAGCTTCACTGTTACTCAAGATGTGTGAGGTCAGTCTGGAAACATTTGGAAACTGAGGACATTTTGTGAGTGGCTGCACACCTGCACAGAGCCCCACAACAGCACTTGCAAATGCAGGAGACCTCACAGCACAGTGTGCCTTTTACAGGCCTCAACAGGCCCAGCCTAATTCACAAACATACACATGAGGTCCTCAAGGTGCTCAGAGGAAAACACAATCTAAATTAATTTCTGCTATTATAAGTCTTGAAAAACTCGGGAGATGGCTCTGGAGTCACAACACAGATGTGTACAGTTGTACAGAATACAGTTCATAATTTTGTTTCTTTCTTCCCATCCTAGTAGCTGAAGTTGTAATTAATAAAAACTATGCTTACAATGAAGTAGGAAAACAGAATGTTTTAAACAGAGGTATGTATTTCCTTTATTTCCTATAGCTTGATTTATGGATTTGCAAACTTACCACTTCAGCCTGAACTCATAAAGTAGAAAAATTACTTTAAGTTGACAGAGCTTTAGGATGAATTATGGATACTTTTTTTGGCTTCTGACAGTAATTTGCTTCAGGATATTCTTCTGGCTGAGAAGCTGTAAATAAGACACAGCAGCAAAAACACAAGCAAAGAAAAACAACTAAAAGAATTAGATCAGTGATAGTATTAATCATTTTGATGCTGAATTTGGCTCCTTTGGGTCTAAATCAAACTAGCTGTATTTATTTTATAATCTTTATTTTTCAATTCACTTAGCCACGGTGAATATATCCATTTTCCTGTGTTTTCCCTCCAAGAATCACTGCGTCTCAATCATGAGGAAAATAAAATAAAACTTTTTAAATTACCACAAAACTCTTTAATTTATTTAAAGTACAGTCTGCAAGAGGGAAATTCTAGTGCTCCATTTTACGTATCATATAAATGAAGCTTTCCCTGGTACATTTTTCCACAACTCCTTACGGTGCTAACTTGTCAAAACTTTTGCCACTACTTATATTATTAACTGGAGCCCAGGACTACAAGGAGCTGCTGAAGCACTCACCCAAGAGACCAGCCACAACACAGGCACTGCAGTGGAAGGATTAGTGAGCAGGATGCTGAGACACTCATTTCCAGCTTGGAGTGGCCACAGCTGACTGCAGTTACATCTGCCCACCGGACGTGCACCTCTCCACGTGAAAGTTGTGGATACTGAAAAGTTAATGAAGGCATTTTCCGGCTCTGCAGGATGTATGCTGTTCCTTTCTGCTATGCTGATGCACATGCCTGTGTACCTTGTGCAAGCAGTTACTGGACACACAAATCAGGAAGTTGATGTTGAAAGTCACTGTATTATTAAATGAAGAACCATATCTAATTTAATTAAGAGATAAATATACCCTTACAAGTAAGCAAATGTCATCAGGAGATATCAGTTGTACTTGCCTATCTTTCCAGTCATCAGAGTGCTTTAAAACCCTTCTCATTTATGGACAGTATGTTTCTCTGAAATAGGAAAACAAGATTTTTCAGGTCATACATGAAGCAAGAGTTCAAAGGACTTGACCAAAGAGTATCAGCAAGTAAACTAAAAATGTATCCTATCAATAAAATCCTTATGGGAATATGTCATAAGGGTAGTGTTTTTGCAGTTGGGTTGCAGGAATTTAATGGGCAAGGAGCTGAAAATTATGACCAAGACAGCAAGCTCTTGTAGCTTCATGCTTGTCTTGCAGTCTGCATAAAAAAATTGGAAATTATCTTGGAGCTGCACATAGTTATCAGTCCTGAGCTGTCCTAATGACTGAAAGTAAGATGTTTCAAAGAAACAAGCTGATGATGATCCAGGTGTTCATAACATGCATCTATTTGCCTTGTCATGGTATTATCATCACATAATCTAAATTTAGACAACCTCAGGCATTACAAAAAATCAGTGTTTGCATTGCAGTTATAAAATTTCTTACTTCTAAAATCTAAAGATTGCAGAGAAACTATTTCATAGAGCAAACAGTAAAATATTTAGAAGAAGGGAGTAAATATTTTGTTAAAATAATTTTTGGGAAGGAAAATCCTTCAAGGATTTTGAAAAAGGCACAGTCCTTCTTTATGACCATGTGGAGCTTAAAGGGTCATCTACCAAGTTCTACTGTAGCTGCATTTGAATGATAAACTATGGGGACTCCCAAAACCCCAGGCAAGGAGACTGCCCTTACTTTGAGAATCTATAGATTTTAGACATATTTTTCCATAGCACTTTGTGATATCACATATCACAGTACTTTGTGCTGTCATTTACATGGGTGAAGTAAAGACTGGCAGCAATCCGACTGCTCACTTTGAACTGAACAACCATAGGAGATGCTGACACAGAAAATCACCCTTTGATTTCTCAAGAGTTAAATTGCATCTGCAAACCATGTCAAGTTCCATTTGGAGTAAGCTCCAGTGTCTGTCAAGTGCTTTTCTGCCACTGGTTATTCTTTCTTTTTTTGTTTCTTCAGACAAGAAATGTCTGCATCCTAGCTGTTAATGAAAGAAGAGCATAATTTGAAATGCTTAGTCACTTTTATACTTTTTTACTGATGCTTGGAAGAAGTGACAGAATCCTGTAGTTAACATGATTCAAAAGTTAACATGAGTTAACAAAAGATAAGGGGGAGGAGAAGGTGGAGAAAGATTATATAAAATGTATTTATATTGCTTCTACAACGGAATTGTTTTCAGTATAGTGTCACGCTCTCAGTGTGGGGGAATTCTGCATGTGTCATGACTCTACAGATGTTCTTGCACACTACATGCAGCTGTACTATTTGTCATGGGCAAATTTAATAGGAAGATGCTTGGTATGTGTTCCCTCTAATCTTAGTTCACAAAAACATGGAGGGGAAAAAACCCCACCACCTGATAGCTTGCATGCTTCCTTTCTTTATATAGCCTTTTAAAACACTTTAAAACAAATATTGGGAACGCTCATCTTTTCTACTAAATTCTGTAACACCTGCAATTACAGCTCTGTTACCTTTGTTAGAATGATCTTGTTCTTTCTAATGTTTATAATGCTAATTAAGTAATTTTAAGTACCTGAAGAGGTCATATTCCTAACAATGGGGGTTCTTCAAGAGCTTGATCCTTCAAAAGGGAGAATAATTTCTGCTAAATCCTGAGTATCCTCTATTCTCAGTGACTTGAAGATGAAACTCAGAAGCACTCCATACAGCAGCATGGCAAAGCCAAGTGCTGTCAGAAATTTTACAGTCAAACTCAGAGGAGCTTTCCTACTTTTGTCATTTTAAAATCCTGGATCCTCTCCTCTAGGTATTCTCTGCCCTAAACTTTGTTGGTCTGAGGGCAGTGTGTTAACTAGCTCTTCATAGGGAACCATCCCCTTGGATTCCACCTTCTTGCAGATGTATCCAGGAAGTAGAGCAAGATTTTGTGGAAAGGAAAGGAGAAAGGAGAAAGGAGAAAGGAGAAAGGAGAAAGAAGAAAAAAGAGAGAAAAGAGAGAAAAGAGAGAAAAGAGAGAAAAGAGAGAAAAGAGAGAAAAGAGAGAAAAGAGAGAAAAGAGAGAAAAGAGAGAAAAGAGAGAAAAGAGAGAAAAGAGAGAAAAGAGAGAAAAGAGAGAAAAGAGAGAAAAGAGAGAAAAGAGAGAAAAGAGAGAAAAGAGAGAAAAGAGAGAAAAGAGAGAAAAGAGAGAAAAGAGAGAAAAGAGAGAAAAGAGAGAAAAGAGAGAAAAGAGAGAAAAGAGAGAAAAGAGAGAAAAGAGAGAAAAGAGAGAAAAGAGAGAAAAGAGAGAAAAGAGAGAAAAGAGAGAAAAGAGAGAAAAGAGAGAAAAGAGAGAAAAGAGAGGAGAGAGAGGAGAGAGAGGAGAGAGAGGAGAGAGAAGAGAGAGAAGAGAGAGAAGAGAGAGAAGAGAGAGAAGAGAGAGAAGAGAGAGAAGAGAGAAAAGAGAGAAAAGAGAGAAAAGAAGGATGTTTCACTTGGAAAGCCTGTAACATGCTGAAACATAGGTTGTCTAGTTAGTGGCAAGGGAGGCAACTGAAGGACTGTCAGCACAAGGAGAAATTTGGACTTCAGAGAACAAAATTGACAGCTGAAGTAGAAGCACATCCAACTAAACCAAACAGGACAAAACTCAAAAACAAGACACAGCTATAGAAGGGTGTTACACTGTCAGTAAGTGTATGAACAAAAATAGATGCAATAAATGAAAAATTTAAATTTAATTACTGCATCTCCTACAGTATAAAAAAACATTAACCTACACCAGTGGAGGCTATAGCAGGAAGCCTGTGAGGAGAGGCTGAGGGCACTGTGTTCTTCAGCCTTGAAAAGGCCAAGAGGGCAGGGGATCTACTGCTGTCTGGAAATACTTCACAAAAGGCTACAAAGAAGACAGAGACAGGTTTTTCTTAGATATGCACAAAGACAGGAAAGAGGCAACCTGCAGAGGTCAGACCAAGAGAAATCCTGACCAGGGATTAGGAAAAATCATTTACCTTGAGGGTGATGAAACATTGGCAGAGGATCCCTGGAAGGCTGTGACTCCCTCATCTCCAGACGACGAGGTCTGTAGGTCCTCTTCTGGAGAGTAATCACATTTAACACATCATCTAGATATTAATATCTACACTTGTAACATTATATTATAACAACATATTATATTATATATATTTACAAAACTCTGAGTGTTTTTAAAACACAAAGGAAAAGATGGATCAACAGGGTATTTTTTTGTCACTGAAAAATCACATTTTTAAAATAAATGTACCATTTATGTACAATTGTATGGGAGGTAATATAAAGCATCTTGAATTTCGTACATGGTGAAAACTGCATATATGTAAAATACATAGTCATGTATCAAGTTGATGGAAAAGTTAATCTTTTTTGTAGGAAGCTGATCAGATAATTTTGGAATTGTATAACAAGTGCTTCTGTTACTAAAGATGTGCATCTGTGAACACAGTCTGCCAAAGAAAATGCAACATTCAGTGCATCTTTTCAGAAGAATGCTGACAAATAGCCTTGAAATATTTAATAGAGATATGAAGATATTGGTTTCCAGTCTTCAAATGATTACTTAGCTCAAAAGTTAAACAGGTGTGACTATGACATCTCTCATTCTGTTTCTAATCAATCTCAAATCAAATACATGAGATCTAGTTGTGTTTGTGTAGGAACCCAAATTCAGAAATAGTTGTAAGCTACCTCGTGTAAAACTTGTCTGCTAGTGCCTGTCTGTGTGTCTGTATCTTAGATTCAAGCATGTTTCTTAATTATCCTATACCTTTATCAGGTTACACTATGGTGTCCTGCAGCTACAAGAATTTTTAACTTAGCACTACAAACTATAGCTCTCAGTTTAATAATCACAGTATTCCTGCTGATTTGGCAAATTATATTGGCAATGAAAATCAAATACTTTTGTTAGCTGGCCTCCTGATGGCAATGAAGAAATACAAGTCAATCAGACTTTGAATTACTCTAATTCAAGAGAAGTTAGGAAAGTGTGAATGTTTCCAAGATCTGCTGCTCAGTTATGACTCTGCAGTCAGCAGGGTTTGAAAATCCTTGCTCTGCATTTCACAGACTATTCAAAGTGAATTTATAGCCCAATAAATGTGATTTTGCCGTTACTAATAAAAAGCAACAGGGTTTGTATTGAGGTGACAGTATAGGGACTTGGCAATGCTCTGGCTTTTTCTGGGCCTAGATGGATTTTAACTTGGTTTAGCTATGATAGCAATTGTCTGGCTGCGAGGCACTCTTGACTAGATTTGTTTTAGTTTAACTCTAGTTTACGGTAATAACAAATGGTTATTCATTGTGAACTGCCTACAATTCTAGAGTCAGCTGTGGGGAAGAGTGCAGACACATTTGACACAAATCAGCCATTTAATAATAGTTAGATGATAGTGTTAGAAAAACATACAACTAAATCCAAGCAGACACCAGGCTGAGAAGAAAGACATCCCTCTTCCATGAGTAACACACAAATCCTGGTGACAACTCATCATAATACTCCCCCAATCCTTTTGAGGTATACCAATCTTAAGACCCAAAGGAGAACTGGGGGAGTAAGCACAACACCAGAGAAGAGGGCATTTTTAGTGTAGTAATTTTAACTCTATTTTTAATGAGGTCTTCGTATACACATCAGGTAATTTTGACTTAGATTGTTTAAAACATTATTTGGACTAACAACAAATTCTTAGAATAATTTATATTCTTTTGCCAGTACATTTTTGCCAAACAGAAGACCTTTGAGTGTAATAGCACATCATAACATCACCAACATCTTTAAGAACTTGGAAGCTGAAATAAGCACTATAAAGACCACTGAAGCTCACAAGCACTTTTAGCCAGTTGCAGTCAATGCTGCTGTGCTCTATTTTCTCATGGACAAGCTGAATAAAATCAATCCAGTGAATTAACTCTCACTTGAGGTTACCACTCAGGAAGAGGTCAGAGTTTGTGTGCTGCTGTTTTAATTTAGTGCCACCACTGGCTTACCACTTTCCCTCTCGTCACAGGCTTTTACTGCTGTGTTTCACAAGGCAGTGCAGTGCAGTGAGCAAAATCCTCTGAGAACATGAGGCTGAGTGTAAAGAACCCAACTACCCGTGTAACTCCCTCAACTGTCATTTAGCTTGGTCTGTTTGAAAGGGTGAAGCTTACTTTCACACCCAGTTAGGTTTCCCAGCACAGCACAAAGCCTGCACGAGCTCCCATTTACACTCTGTGTACATGTGGCCAAGCAGCCTACAGAGCAGTCCTTTGCCATAAGGTTTTCAGGTCTCCCTTGCATGCCTTCCCAATTCAGCACAGTACAAGAGAATATGGACAAGTTTGTGTAGTTCTGCTTGGGTCTCGTTGCTGTAGCTTGAGCTGTTCATGCTGCCAGCTGGCTCTGCCAGGCTCCCGGAAAACTCCCTCCTCAGGGAAGAACATCAGGCTGAAATGCTTCCTACAAACTGCATTTGCTCTGAACCAGTCCAGCCTTCTTTCTTGTTAAGGATAGAAAGCACGACAGCTTCACAAATATTATTGTGGCTGGGGGGCACCTCTGCACGGACAGCCAATTTTCTCACTCTCTCCTTTCCATCGTCATCTCAAACACTGGGAAACGCATCAACTTTCAAAGTAGCTCTTCATATCCTGAGTGCTGCTGTCACATGTATATATTCCTCCCTGGAATGAGCAGAATGGAAAGAGTGTTGTATAATGATCTCTCATTTAGCTTAAAGTGTCATCTTTTCCTTCACTGCATTTTGTCTGTGAGAAGTATGCTGAGTCTTGTGCAGCTGCATTCTTGCTCTTGCTCTTGTTCTCACAGAACTCTTCTAAGTTCTGCACCCATACCAAGGGTTTCCTTCTTCCCTTTGAAAAGGGTGACAAATGGGTACAGCGCAGAGGAGCCCAAAGCCAGGACTAGGATGAAAATATTAACCTGATTAAAGTGATTTCTTTGGCTTCTAGTGCATGTGTTCTGAGCTGGAAAATAAAATTCCAGATGGAGAAGAGAAAGGGAAGACAAAGAAATTTAGATTCAAATGCTGACCCTACTTGTTTTCAGAGCACAGAATATCTACTATACTGAAACACAAATCAGCCAGCCAGTGAATTCTTGCCCAGTATCCTCAAAGTTATCTGGAAGTCAGCTACAAGAATCTCACACAAGGACATGTGCAAGGTGACAAAGACTGCTCTGGTTGAGGTTGGGATGCTCAGAATGCCCACCACCACAAATGACAGGGCCCTGCCTTTTTTTTGATACATTTCTCATTGAGCTGTGTAAGCAAGACACAGTTCTGCTCAGAAAAAACACACTCTATTAATTATTTAAAAATTAACTGGGGTTAAACCAATTTTTATTGTCAGGCATGCTAACCTTTAGAGCAGATCTAGCATTAAATCATGGATATCTATAGGGAGTTCCCTTGGATCATTTGATCAAATTATGCTCTTAAAAGTACACTTCAAAAAATGTCATCCTGGTGTAGGAGGAAAAGAAAGAAAATAAGGCAATGAAATTAATGGAAATTTGGAGAAATGAAATGTTGTCTCATGTATTTTGACAATGTAGGCATCAGTAGGTTTGCCAGACAGATCAGCTTCAGATTTGACTTGAACAAATTAAGCTAGTCTAAAGCACAAGCTACTTGCTAGTAATTTTCTTGGCTTTTTCCTCTTGAACCATTTTATAAGTTTATTTACATTATAACAGCACTGGCCATGCATCTCCCACGTTTGAGGCCATTCCCCAGCCTTTGGGAAGAAAGCTGGATTCTGACAGGGTGGCCAATTTCTGGTCATAGAAGTGTTTTAAGTAACAAGGTGTACAGGCAGCAAGAGCAAAGGGGGAAAAGATGTGAAGTTGAAGAAATGAGAGGCTGCTGAAACAATTGGGTATAGACAGCAAGAAGAAAGAACAGCAAAACACCTGAAGGGCTCTGACAGAGAAATCCCACTGCACCAATTGTTTAATTGTTACTCTGCTTTGCAAACAGCACACTGTAGGCACCCTTCCTTCACAGACATCTGCTGCTGCATCCCATTTCTTTCAACAATAAGACATCAGGCAAAACTGAGCATAGCTGAGGCATCCATAATAATATCAAAAAAAGAGAGAAATTATACCCAAGAAAAAGCAATGCCAATGAAAAACAACTGCTCACCACCACCAAACCAATGCCCAGTCAGTCCACGAGTCACAGTCCCCAGCCAACTTCCATCTCTAGTTTATACAGAGAGCATGATGCCATATGGCAGGGAATATCCCTTTGGTCACTTGGGGTCAACTGCCCCAGCTGTTGTCCTCTCAACTTGTTGTGCACCCTCAACCTCATCACTGGTGGAACAGTGTGAGGAGCAGGAAAGGCCTTGACTCTGTGTGAGCACTGCTCAGCAATAATTAAACATCTCTTAATTATCAACACTGTTTCCAGCACAAATCCAGAACACAGCCTCATACCCACTGCTATGAAGAAAAATGACCCAGAAAATTTTCCCAGTCAAAACTAGCACAATTTTAAACTGAGTTTGCTGGGCTGGAAGGTGTTTGATGGTGTTGGGATTTTTGCTTGTGAATGTGACAAATTTGACTGAAGCCTAAGAAACATTTTTACAGATTGCTTTAAAACAGGCTTATATTTTAATACTATCTACCCTCACACAACATGCTACGATTTGATTTTCCATTATTACAATGATGTATTACAACACCAAGTAATAAAGACTGTAGTGAATTCAGATTGGAGAATATAAACATCAGTCCTCTCGTCTGATTTTCCTAAATCTCTTTCTGACCTAAGCACCTAAATATCCTCAGTCTGGTCATAATCCACACCTTGACCATATGGTCCTCTACTAAAAAACAAAATAATTCTAGGCAATTAAGACAATTGCTCATATCCATTTCATCTGCTAGGTCTTTGGAGGTGCAAACAAAACACTGGATGGGAAGATCTGCTAATGCTGATAGTGCTTTAGATCACTTGATAATCTTTTTCCTGTGATAGTTATTACTGAATGGAAATCAAATGCATGCATGTTAGGACTAGTAACAGATGGCACTTCTGTTCTGTGAGGAAGAAATAGGGGCAAAGGGGCAGCAAAGTTGAACCTCCCCCCTTCCCTGTCTTACCAGGATTCATTGTGTTGCCCTCCTGTTACAGTTGGCTGTGACTCTTTCTTGTTATAAAGAGATGTCAGAAGTTAGAGAGAGACAGATGATAACCTTAAATCCTTTACTGCATTTTACCAGGATTCTGAGAAATAAAAAATAAAAAAATAAAAGCCAGCTGAGGGAGTCGGAAAATGTCAGTGAAGCATTACACAAAGAACTTGATACATTTGTTGACCTTTCTTCTTACTCCACCCTTCTCCTCTAAGATGGATTTAGTAGTAGTGAGTGCTTAGTGCTATAAGTGCTTTCTTAAAAATAATTTAGATGCTATTGGCTGTCTGCCTGCACTTGGAAAACGTAGCTGTTTCAATGAGCCCCTGCTGAAACGGAAGAAAAAGGGTTTATTGAAATGCCTCCAAAAATGCACCAAAATTTCATTCTTCCCCTTGTCTGCTGAAACCCATCTTGTTCTTGCTTTTACAGCCTTTTGTTTTATTTTTTTTAATTGTACCATTGTATTCAGGGTCTTTTCATTCTTCTCCGCTATTTTACGAATGGCGTGTGTGGTATTAAGAGCTGAAGGCAGAGATGAGAGGAGAAGTGTTTTGAATTGACTAATTTGCAGGCAAGAAATAAAGCTCTTGTAAGGTGGTCCCAGGGGTATCTTTGCCATGAACATTATTTGAAATGACATGTAATCTGGTACATTTCAAAGGCAAAACATTTCCTATTCTAAAGTATCTTCCTGAGCCAGGGTTGGTTTACCTGTTTCCAGAGAATAATATACTCCACCGAGGCCAAGGAATCTCCTCTCCCCTCTCAAAATTCCTGTTCTTTTTCAAAGGGGAAATTGCAGCCAACAGTTTATTTCTGTCCTATCTTTTGCTGCTCTAATGGCTCAGTGCTAGCTACTAATACATAGCTGAATGCACCTCTGGATTAAATACCAAGTAACAGAACCCAGCAGATCCCTGTATAACACAATAAATAATGCTGTAGAGCTCTCTTGTTGTTTCCTACAGCAGTGGAAAATTCATGTCTAGTTCTTACAGACTTAAAATTTTAAGCATTTCACCATATAACTTTGATCTCGCAATTTCTTAATAAAAACTGTTCCTCTTCTAGAGAAATCTGAGTTCAACTGACCTTGGAATGTTGTATTAATACTCTTCCTCAGCACAATTCAGTGTTTCTAGCCTTATTGACATATTAAAAGGCTTACACATGAAAGTCCACATTTAATTTCTTATGGCAGAAATTTCAGGAAAGCTTTATGTTTAGAATTTTGTCCAAACTTTGGTGAAGGCTTAGCTGGTCTTATAAACTGACACACTCAATCATCATCTGTGAACATATTCATATACTCTAAGGAATGTTTCTATATGTGTATGATTTAAGCTTACAATATCCAGAAGCTGTATCATATAGTTGTAAATGAGGAAATTGGCCACAAATAAACTCCAAAGCTTTTAAGAAAATAAACACTGATAAATATTACAAATAGCTTCTATTAATTTCACAGCTGTTCTGTTCTAAACTTTTAGTTACTGAAAAACAAACTCATGCTTTGTGAACATTCTGAACTTACACAGATCACTGTTTCAACATTTACTTGATTTTCTCTTTAACTCTCTGTGAAGAGAAATCAGGGTACAGTGTGTCTACAAGAATGACCCTACATTTTTATATTTTTAAAATTATTTTATATTTATTTTTTTTTAAATTAAAAACTTCAGCCACATTGATTTTAAAAATCCACATGATTGTGCTCAAATGTACTGGCTCTACATAGCAGTACATTTTTCAATTGTGGACAATGTTAAATAAATTACGTTACTTGAAGAGAGATATGCTGAAGGGTCCTGGATAGAAGCAAAAGAAATGGATTTGAAATGTCCAGAAAGGAGAAATTTCTAAAGGCATGAGAAGTGAAAAGTTCTCTCCTCAACCTAATATTTATGTGAAGCAGCAGAATGTCCAGGGTGACTTGTGCTGTCAGTTTGCAATACCAGTCTCAACCCTTTGAAGGACAGATTTTTGTACTGGGAGTGACCCTGACGTGTTGCATTTGGATCACTACCAAACAGACAGGTCTTACACCTTAACTGTTGTTTTTCACGAGGTTCTGTGAACTGTAATTCTTAATTTATGGGAACTTAGCCTAAATGTAACTTGGAACTAAATGTGTCCAGTGTTCACAAAAACCTCCAAAGAAGGCAGTGCTGTTCCCCAGCAGCGTTTATCTCCTGGAATGGCCCCCTTATCAATTCTGAACTATTAGGTCAGTCTGGACTAGATGCTATTACTGACAATCATGAGAAAACATAACAATTACCATGAAATAAAGAAATTCCTACAAGTTAGTTAGCAATACCACTGGTCTTAGAAATTCTACCACAACTAGAGAAATAAACCAGGCCTTTCCATGACTGCTGAGTGTCGTCACATGTTAACACACCAACAGCATTACACCTCCCAACACTCAGTGTCTGAGGAAAGTTTCAGTGCTTGGCTCAGGTAGCTGCCTGGGGAACACTCGCTGAATTCCGAAATCACAGGTAGCTGCTTGCTCTTCTGTATCTGCACAGGTCATCAACCTTGCACAAGTATACTTGAGCAACAGATTTGACCCTACTGAAAATTTGCTAACCCTCCTCTGACCCAACTACATCCTAATGCCAGCATAAGGATTTCTGTTAAACCCCTTTCATTGCCTGTGTGTAATGTCACCTTCAGTGAGACATTAACTTATTTTTTTTCTTTAGATAAATTTCTAACATATCCACTTCAGCGTGTATTGAAATATTCATATAGGCAATATGTAGGGAAGCCATCAGCAGGAATCAATCGTTTCACTCCGGGATGATTTTCAGAGACAGGAACATTTTGCCAATACAGAATACCTAGCCGGAAAGCAGCACGCTATCCTAGCTCAGCTAACTTACTGAAACCATATTTTTGAGGGCTGTTTTTTTTCTTTTGGTGACTCATGTGATGTGGTGCCATTTTAACAGTGTGTAGAACACATGCTTGTTTGAACACTTCATTATTTGGCTCACAGTAGTACAGTATATTGTTCTGTTTAGGGAACAAGTTTGAATTTACCATTGACTCGGGAGAACTTCACAATGTATCACTGGGTCAAGGACAGGAAGCTGCAGTAGAAATAGCTATGGAAAAGCATCAAAAGAAGGCCACTGGGTTAGACTTCAAGTAAGTCAAAGCTCTTCATTACATCAGTGCTGCACTGCGGTGTTAAAAACTGAAGTGTTTCAAAATAACATGTGCCTAGATGAAAGAGTACCAAATAGTGATTTTAAACTTCCTTTGTCTTTGCCACAAGGGAAGCACATAACTTCATCTGTATATGTGAGTATTGCTGAATATCACATAAATATGAATTGCAACTGTCTTGCATGTAGGGAGTCAACCAACATATTTTCCCAAGCACATGATATCTGATTTACTAATTTATTATCCATTAAAAAAAATCCTTTAGTAAATAAATGTGTAGCAAAAAGAATTGTTACGCTATATAATCAGATGAATAGATACAAACAGGGAAGATTGCTGTCATTATGCAGTGTATTGTGCTAAACAGATGCACACAATTTTTTTCAAATATTGTGCAGTATCAAACTGCTTCCTTATGTCTGGGTTTTTCTTGTATCAATAAAATGTTTCAAATTTCAAATCAATAGCTCACTGGGAGGCCTATTTTTTCCTCCCTTCTCCCCCCTCTCCCTCCTTATCTCTGAATATTTATTTTGTAGTAAAGTGACTGACACATTAGAGAAATTACTGAAGAAAACCAGGGAAGGAAGTCAGCGGGGCGATTGGTTTTGAGTGTGGGGAACCTGCTCTTTTCCCTAAAGCGCATCTCATTCCAGAGTAGATTTAGGAAACCTCCCATCAAAATAACTCATAAGCCACTACCTGTCATACTGCCTGATCACCATGCTGCACTAGATAAATTTGACCAGGCAAGCAAAACACCACAGAAATAAAACTTTAAAAATGTGAGTATTAAACTTCTCGTTTTAAAGCCACTTGAAACAGTGAAGTCACTAAAAGCCTTTACAGCATATGCAATAGTAAAGCAGAATTAATTTAATTTCTTAAAGATTTGTTCACATATCCTAGACTGCATATCTATCACCAAAAAAAAAATCAAACGAGAAACTACTTCTTTCAATTTTAAAGCATCGCATACAGTTTCTAGCTGAGTACCTGTCTGTGTGCATGGGAAATGAAGAATTTGCAGTCAATACAGGTAATTACTGTACAACAGAACAAGAATTCATTTTGGTTTCATCTAGCTTAGTTTGGTTTGAGATGCACAACCATGTGGTTTTGTGTCTCCAGAATATCTTTTACATATTCTGAGCATGCAGTGCACTGGAATTAGGTCTTCAGCTGAGGTAAATCAGTGAGGTTCACTACACCAATTTGTATTCCTAAGGGTTTGGTCCTTCTAATGTATTTAGATCATACATTAGAGGAATGCATGGCTTGGCTGCTAGGTTATCATATGTTCCTCTGTCCTTTTTAATTTTTGTTTTGGAAGGCTTCTAATGAAAACATCTTTTCTTACTGACTCTTAAAAGATACTTACAAACACAGGTGTGTATAGGTAGTAGTTACAAGCTACAATCAAAGATATGGTTAAAGAAACCAAAAAAAAAAATCTGTAAATCATAAATCTATAATAAAGAGCATCCACCTGAATGCTAAAAAGCTCACAAATTACAAAGAAAAAAAAAATTTCTTTTTCGGCACTATACTCTAAAAAACCTCTGCGAAAATTAAAAGGTTTTTCTTCTTTTTCTCTTGTATAAAACCTCTTCCAGCAATAAAAAAAGGAAAAATCGCCAGCCACCCGCGCGGCGCAGGGAGTATCACCCAAAGTGCTGACAGACGCACAAAGAAACCCGTGACTGCAGCCACGGCCACAACACGTTAGTCACCAACTTCTGCCGGCGGCCGTGGCTCCGCCGGGGCCCTCGCGGCCCCCGGCCGGCCCCGGCCCCTCCGCCCACGCAGCGCCTTCCCCGCGCCCGCCCGGGTGCGCTCGGGGTGCCGGGCCGGACCTCCCGGGCCGTCTCACCAGGCCGGCGGCTCTGCCGGGGAGACCGTCACCCGTTCGCTGCCCTGCGGCAGGCCGGCCCCGCGGTAGCTGCCGGGAGCCCGGGGCAGCCACCCCTACCCCTGCCCCGCCCGTGGGCGGCGGGGCGGCCTGGGCCGGGCCGGAGCAGCGGCAGCGCGTTCCCGGAACCAGAGCGCCCCCTGCCGGCGGCTGCTCCGCGGGCCGAGTCGAGGCGCGGGCGGGCGCGGGGGACCCGGCTGGGCCCGGGCCCGGCGAGGGAGCCCCGCGGGGAGCGCGTTTGAGCTCCGGGCAGCGCTGCGGGGCTGGGACGGCGGTCCCGGCCTCCAAGGGAGGTTTCCCTCTCGCAGACGCTCGTGTTAACGCTGGAGTGGGAGCGTACGGCACTCCCCACGCAGGGCCGCACTCCCAACACCCGCTGCCAACACCCAGGCGCCGGCGGGGAGAGTCTGTAACCCGCCCCCCGACCCGGAGCCTCCCGCCCGGTCATTACCAGTGCGGGAGCCAGCGCGGCTGGAGCTGTGTCAGCAAAACCAAGGCGCATCCTGCACTTTCTTCCGCAGTTTCCACCCGGAGGACAGGGACGTGACATGGGCAGGAGCCAGAGGTCACAGACCTGTGGGGCTGAGGCGACTCGGCCGACGGCAGCCCCGGGCGCCCGCCCGTCGAGCTGGGGTTTGTGCCTGGGGAAAAGCACACACGGGCTTGAACGGGCACGCTCTGTTAACTCGTTTAAATGGCCACAAGCACACTGCTCTTCCTGAGGAATTACACCTTAAACAGACTTGGCTGCTTAATAAACCAGCCCTGGTCCCCTGCAGCGGTGACCTCTGATCCCATAGCAATGCACAGATTTCTTGTAGGGCTGTGCCCGCACTGCTGCGGCCGAGAGGCGATAATGACCAAGGGTCCGTATGCGACAAACTATTTCCGCAAGAGGGAGGCGGAAAAGTCCTCTCCCACATCTGTGGGGCATTTGGTGATTATCTGCCTGTGGCAGTGGCCATGCCGTGCGGGCGGAGGGCTCGTCACTGAAGCCGGCATTTGTCAGACGGTGACGGGAGCAGGTAGCAAACAAGCCCCTTCCCAGCCCATGCAAGCCAAGCGCGGCCGAGACGGGTGGTTCACAGCCCCCATCCTCACCTGAGAACATGTTTGCCATCTCACCTCCTCCCCCGCAGCCCTGAGCATGGCAGGTGTAGAAAGCTCCCAGCGCCACAGGCGGGGGCTTCATACCCACGCAGTCTCTGGGAAAGAAGCAGGGCGAGGAGGGAGGCAGGAGTGCAACAGGCCCCGCACACCCGCGGCCCCAGCCGAGGGCTCCCCCCGCCGCCCCGCTCACCTGCAGCGCCCCGCGCCATCCGCGCTCCGGCCCCGCTGCCAGGAGCTCCCGCTGCGGGGGGAAGGAGAGGCATCCGAGGAGACAAGGGGAACAAAAGGACGAGATCAGAAAAAGGAATAAAAGAAGGAAATGTAGCGAACGCTAAAAACAAGAGGGGGAATTTTCCCCGTGGGGAAGAGAGAGGGAAGCGCCACTTACATGAGCTTTTTTCCCCCCTACACTTTCTGCAGAAATTCTGACAATGCACGTGCTCGTTTTCCTTTTCCCAGCCCACACAAACCTGTTGTTGTTTTACTTTCATTATTTCACTTTATTGTATTAGAAATGCTGAATCATAAAACAGGAGTTAGTGAAAATGGTATTTATCTTACAGAAATAAGCCCCACATTATTTTAAAGATCCCCACACTACTGCTGTTATTATTATTATTATCATCGTCATGCATCTTGGCAGGTTGAAAGGTATCTCAGAACAGTAAGAATTCAGCAGTAATTTAACATCCCACAGCAGTACTTTAAAAGCTTCAAATAGCATTTTGAATTTTAAGGCAGTACAAGTGTAAATAAATGGATGCACTCCCACATGTCTGTTGTTTTTAAACTTGTGGTGATACTAAAATATTTGCCTAACAGCTTTGAGTTGTAGCAGAATTTCAGCTCATATACACACGCTTGTGATATTGAATTAAACCATTTGTCATTCTTTTTCCATAAAAGACACGATTTGGCTCTCAGCAAACCATTTGAAATAGAAATTATGATGATGATACCACAGCTCCATTTTATTTTATGGTACTGTATTGATTTTCAAATGGACAATACATGTATTTTTGTAATGGTCTAAAAGAAGATGTTCTACCTTTTTATTTTACAGTCCTTATGCTATTACTTGCTTTCATTTCAATAAAGGCTGGCATTTTTCAGAGATGCTACCATAAATTGCTTCATTTAATAAGTTGCTACACAGAATAATAATGTTACACCAGAGAGCAGCACTTCATAATTTAGAAGAAATAACATTTTTCTTTTAAAAATATTCCTGACTCTTTATTTTTAAATTAAAATTATCTTTCTGCTGTTTTCTTTCAGAAGGATAATCTGATTATTTAAAAATTCCTCTTTTTTTCTTGCAAGCAATGGAATTTGGGTGTGACATAAAGGGGCTAATTAAAATGGGGAACAAATTAGATTAATTTCCACTGATATAATAGTGATATAAAAGTCTTGTTCTCAACAATGACTCCATAATAGAACTATTTCATTTATGCCTAAGCAGGTTCCTTATTCTGTCTAGTGAGGATTGCCAGCAATGTCTTAGTGACAAGGTTTTTATTATTTTTTTGACAGTTTGATAGGAAGTCGGTGCTTGCTTCAGGGTTTGCAGTCTCTTCAAACCTGGATTATGAAGGCTACCATAAAAATATGGATAAAATGCTACCTCCCCAAAGTGCCATACGTTATGGCCTGCACCCCAATGTGGAGATTGCTTTTGTAATAACTGCAGACAACATACTCCATATGCTATTAGAGCTGCAATTCAAATACTCAGTCACTAAGGAGTGACTGGGAAAGGAGTCTCCTGAGCTGCGGAAGACAAGGTCAGTCAAAACATAGAGTAGGCTTCAAATTTGTCACAAGACAGTTTTTGCCTATGTCTGTGGGTTTATGTTTGGGGTTATTTTTCCTCCTATGGACACTGATTTCAATAGAATTAGATATTTTCATACCTTTTTTTTTGCAAGGATTCAATATCAAATCTGCAATGAGAGATCTCTAGTGTACATGAGACATAAATACATGCATTATTTTGCACCACAGAGAAAAAAAGATCTTGCTGGAATGTTACAATATATTAATAGTATTGTGCAATTTAGGATCCTTTGTCAGGTTGCAAAATACCATTATTTCCAAACTATAAGGCAGAATTTGCTTTTCTTCCTAACAGCATGGATGTGCACAAGTCTTCCTCTCCTTCTCCATTTCACAGGATAAATCCTCCATATCCTTCAGACTAAGGTAGGAAGGCACAGAAATGCTTTCACCACATAAAGTTAAGATATACAAAGTTTATAATTTCCTTTACATTTACGCAGTTTTTATAATTTCCTTTACATTTATGCAATTGTGGGTACAAGAGACGCCTCATGGTATCTCTTGAGGATGAAGGCAGAGCTAGATGACATAAAGAAAAAATCTTTCAGAAGAAAGGAAGATCAGATATTTTACTCAAACACCAGCAGAATAATACTCACATAAACTGATTTGTTTTTCAGTATATAAAAGACTGGATCCGCTTATATATGAGGTAAGGCACTCTCTTCAAGAACTTAGGTCTGAAGATATGTGTGCTTTGCTTTATTAATCTTAGGGGATGCATGGCTTTAAATAGCACCGGTGTAAATACCAGGAACAGGCAGTTGTGACACTTGGGGAGCTTATTTCTCATTTAATTTATTCAAAAACTGTGCTTTCATAAGCTGCCTACTCCAAACATGTAACTCATCTCCATATATCAAATTGTTTTAATTTGTGTGGAAAAAATTATTATGAAACAGCTCAGGACACTGAAATCCTCTCTCTGCATACTAGGAAGAAAAATGGAAAGCCTCTTATTATGGTCTGATTCCCGTTTCAGTGCAGACATGGAAGTAAGGTTGGTACAGTCTTCTCTTCTGCCATTGCAGAAATTTCTCTCTGTTATAACTGCAAAGAGATCTGGTTTCTAGTTATGGTGTATGTTCCCTTGTGTTTTAGGTAATCCATAGGAGAGAAGGGAGGCAGCTGTGGGATGCCTCAAGAGACCTTCTGATGCCAAAAATGAACACTACTTTGTATAGATCCCTGCTGGAAAAGGCACATGGTTCAGATTGTGTTAAATGATCAACATCTTCAAAGCCATCAGGATGTGGCATCTGACTGTCAGTAGGAGATGGCCATTAACTGCAGGTAAAGGTGCAGCTTCAGCAACACCCCAGTCCTGGTCTCACTGTGCATCTGGTGAGTGCAGTGAAGCGAGGTGAAAAGGTCATGGGTTCTTTTCCATCACACATCTTCGGCAATTTTTGGTAATAATATTTCTCTCAGCACCAACAAAGTACTGAATAGCAACATGTAACATTCTTAATCATAGAAGGCCAAATTTTCATAATATCTAACAATCTCCAACAGCCATGTACCTGCTGCACTAACATATAATACATGTTCAGTCACATAACTGGGCAACCAAGTAGCTTCTTAGGCATTGCTAGCAATTTACACAGACAATTGTGGTAAATCCATGCAGAGCTGTAGTTAATGCATACCACTCCAAAAGTAGGTACTGAAAATCTAATTCATAGAGCTAGTTTTTCTAAACCTTTTTTGCCACCTAAAATTACCTTCCTTTCAATCTTTAATTCAGAGTAACAAAACATGGGCACTCAAATAGCCATTAGTGCAAGCAAGCCAGCAGAATGGTAGCTTGATTGCATGTACAATTTTCTGTGGGATATCAGAAAGCAAGTTAGCAATTTGGCCCTTTATCATTTTCTCTCTGTACATATGCGTAGGTGGGTGCTTCCATGTGTATGTATATGAATTACTATATCATATAATTATTTAATGCAATTAGAGTGAAAACCCAGAACCTACACTCTTGTTTTTCTGACTGTTTCCACTTTTTAAAAAATAAATTACTCACCCCAGTGGCAAGAGCCAAAATATTCTTTACACTTGACGATTTAGCTACCTTATGTGTTTTTACTGGGGAAAAAAAAAAACCCTCTATCATTTATCATGTCATCTTATCACAGTCTCTTTGTGAGACGCAAATAGCACACTAATGTTTTCTTTTGTTAGGGTGAGTTGGCAATCTCCTCAGAGATGGAGCAACTACAGACAGCTCTTTTTTTTTGATAATCTTCCTGACACTTGGATGAGACTGGCTTATCCATCAACATACAGTGGTAACTCGAATGCCAACAGTCATTCAGTATGGATGGCACTTCATGTCCATTACAAAAAAATAGAATTGAAACTAAAGAATTTTTTTGGCAAATATCTTACCTTCTTGTATAACTCAGAATAGCTTTTTATCATAAACTGATATTACCAGTGTTATGAAAAGCAGAAAGAGCCTTGCATTTACCTTGCCAATTACTGCAGACTTTGAAAGATTTCTCTAAAATTTGCATTCTCGATTCTTCCTTGCTTACTTGCTTTTTTCTCAAGCTGTGTGCACTGATCAAAAACATTTGACAAGTGCTGTAGCACTCAGTATATACTACTCAGAAGACCAAGCTTGGTTTCTTGTGTTTTTTGGGATCAGAATTTGTAACAATAAAAGGGCACTGCTCTGAGCTCAACGGTGAAATGATCACCAGAAGAAGGAGCAATTAGCAAAGCAGCTTGTGTTAAAAACAGAGAAGTTTCAGAGCAAGTAGTGAGGCCATGATGTTTCTGTTCATCTTAATTGAACACCTTAACATCTGTCCATCTTATCTACTCTCCATGACTGTTTTATAATACCAAAAATGAAACTGAAAACAAAAAGCGAAAGCCATCCAAGGCTGGCAGATTATTTCCTTGCTGACATACATTCAATTCTCCACAGGTAGCCTCCTGAGTGAGGCAAAGAGCCACTGGTTGATGGAGCTAACCAGGACTCCACAGCTGAGCAAAGGACAGGAAAGCTCTGCCAAGCACAAAGACAGGTAGCACTAGAAGGCAAAGCAAGCCCACACTTCTGAGATCAGTTCAGACTTCTGAGAGATCAAAAGTGGAAGAAGAAATCTTGTTCAGCAGAGGAGACATTGAGAAAAGCACCAGAGGTACATTGTGGTGAAGATCAATCAGAGCTTTACGGAATTAAATGCTCTTTTAGCTTTCCTTGATGGAAAACTAAACCACCATAGAGATACTGTGATGTCTGTGATAAATATATGTCCTGAAGACAGAAAGCGTTGCCTAGGGGATATAACACAGTAATGCTAAATTACAAGCTGTTTTCCTGAAGGACAACACAGCTGCTTTCTTTAAAAAAATATATAGGGGATTTAAGCTGGACCTTATATTCATGTTTGGACAAAAGAGGGTGAAAGTACCCACTGATTGTATAAAAGCTGTCTTGCAGAACTAGTAGGATTTAAGGTGACAGATTATCTTTTACCATCAGGTGCAAAATGCAGTGAGTCACCAGAGAGCAAAATCATTGCTGTGAAGCAGTGTTATGCAGCTGGGCTCCAGGACAGCCTCCCTGCTGGAACACAGCATTTACGAGGACGGATTGTGGAGCAGGTGAAAGGGAGGCACCAGAGCGGTTACGATTAGGCAGGATTGATGGAGTGGTCAGCTTAGCCTGACTGGCAGTCCCCTGGGCTTGGGGAGGTGAAAAAAAAACCAACAGAGACTGAAAACAAAACTTGAATCACTGTCATGTCTAAAACCCCACAGTAACTGTCAGTAGCAGGAGCTGTGAGCTTCCTCCAGGGAAGGACATTCCCCCTGTCGTGCATGTTGCAAAGCATGCAGAGGCCTCAGTCATCATGATAGTTTTATCCTCCCTGTTTTAAACCCCTCTGTCTCTTGTATACCTACCTGACATGCCACCATCTGAGACAACTGAAAAAACTCCTTCGATTTCTAAGCAGCTGACATTTTAAAGTAAGGTGGGACAGAGTGAGGAGGTAAAAGGAAAAATCAGAATACCTGCACAGTTTAAGCATGTTGGGCTCAGCAAACACGTCAGAAACAGCAAACACAAATGATAAAATGAGAGAGATCATCAGATCACCTAACAATCTCAGATCTTCAGTTTATCTTCAGGATCATTTCCTGTGTCTTTGAAATGAACACGAATTCTGGTAATGCTTCCCTTTATAAGCTGGCCGTATATGTCACCTATTTCACGTTTCTGTGAAGGAGTCACCTCTTGCCTCTAAGCCAGCAGTCTCCTGTCTCTGGCTTAGAGACACTCAACTATCCCCAGGGCATATGTGCCTAGTATTTCTGAACAACAGCATTTTAGGAAGCAAGAAGCAATACCACAGACTGCCAAAAAACCCGTCAGCTAGAAAGGTGGGGATGTGATGCCTGAGACCTTAAATGGGGTAAAAAGAAAAAAACCAAGCTGATGCTTTTCTTTTTCAGGCCACAGAAATTCAACAGATAGGGAAACAGAGTGTGGAGGAAAGGGAAAGACTGGAAACTTTTGTCACGGGTGATCCAGCTTTCTGGAAATCTGCAAAAGACCAACAGAGGGATGTCTTAACAGAGGCAAAAAATGTTTGGGTTCTGGGCTGTGACTGCATTGTCTGGCAACGGCCAGAGCAGGCTGAGGGGAGAGCAGCAGTGAATGGGGATTTAAAAGGAGACATCACATGTAGAGGGGATGATGTGAAGGGGCATATAAGGAACAGAGGATGGTGGGGAGGGAGGGCAAGAAGGCACAAAATACAGGAGCTGCCAGAAGAGGGGATGTTCATTCCCCTTGGAAGATATTCATGATACACAGATACAGGCTTAGAAACTATTCCATGAAAACTCAGGGTTATGGCACTGACTCCCTCACAGGCTAGAAAAATACATGCTTGAAAGGAAAAGGCCTTCAGGGTAGGAGGGTTTGTTATTTGGGGTTTTAAACTGACAGAATCTGCTGCTGACTTGTAAGGTGGGGAGGTATTAACTCCTGAGAAGGAGGAACAAAAGGCAAGGATTGCGATCCTGCAAGAAAAGACAAGGAGCGTTGCAAGTAGAGGTGGGCTGGTCCAGAGGGGGGGTTAAGGATATTCATCGAGTGCTTTGAGATGAAACACGCTGTGTGTTCGCAAAGGTGTCTGTCAGTCAAGTGGGGCAGCAACATTATGACAACCTCTTTTCCAGGAGTAGCAAAAACCAAGATTTTATTCCCTGCAAAGCCAGCCAAGAAATTACTGAAATGGCTGTTTTAACAGTCAAAGTGAACAGGGAGAGAACAAAAGAACTCCAGATGCACGGACACACACATCCATCCATCCATGTCCTCCTTTGGCCTCCGATGAGCCAACTTCTACTTAAAGAAAGTCTCTCACATTGCTGAGAAAACAGGCAGCAAATTATTTTGCTGCTGTAAAACAAAACTATCTCCATTTCAGAGAGGGGTGCAAAATGGGTGTAACTTGCATGAAAATTTCTGAGAGTACTGTTATGTCTAATGCACATGGAATCGCAGAAAAGAGGTTAGATTTCTTCTGAAGGAGCCACTCTTGTTTCATGAATACCAACTTGCTGTCTTACAGGTTACCTCTCAAAGCACACCCGCTGCCATGGCTCCTTGAGACAGAGGCTCAGGTTCCAGAGGGGCTGTTCTGAAAGCCCACAAACACACAATATTGCTGCACTTACTGTTATTTACTTGTCAGTATTTAGTTAACAAATACAAATGCAGAACTGTGCTGAAATAAAAAAAGAAAGTTTGGTTTGGAAAAAACTTTTAATATGAGGAAGTTGCTTGTTAAACAGAGAGAAATTTGTTGTTCAGCTGCACTCAAAACACAAGACAAGGGAAAAAAAACATTAATGTGTGCCAGGGCAAAAGCACCACTGTCTTGGCAAGAAACAGAAACATTTGCAAGCTTCTGAGTTAATATTTGAACAATGGGGAAGAAAATGAACTAGAAAAACTGCCTGATGGGCTGCTGAGAAGAATCTTCCTCCCCCTGCTACACATTGATTTTTGAGTTTTCTTAAATCCAGATAAGATGGACTGGTGGTACAACAAATAATATCTGACACAGGAGTTATACAAAAACTGTGGTATCAAGAACAGAATTTATAGTGGCCTGAACTCCTTGAATTCAATGGCAATCAGATGAGCAACATACATATAATCAACTACCACTATTCCTTTCTACCAGAAGATACTGAAAACTCTACAGGCTTTTTCACACAGTTGCTATCCCAGTATAGGCTGGTACAAAATAAAAACCAAAACACCAAAACCAAACCAAGCCCTGAATTCTTGGTTGAAGATCAAGGTGAGAAGAAACCTTAAGTCTGGCTGTCAAACATCTGAAGAAACAGGTTTTCCAGTGTTTGCTTTAGTCATTTTCCCTATGGTGGATGATTTTAATAAATTACCCTCAATCCTTCATCAGAAGTTTGCCCTTCTTCAGTTTTATCCCAAGTTCCTAGTCAGCAACTCCTCAAACTGCCCTTCACATTCTGGAGCTATCCTCATGTATTGCAGGTGAGGGTCAGAATTCCCTGTTGCCAAGCTATTCATTAGTATTTCCTTTTAATCGTTTTCCTATACAAATCAAATTTCTAAATATCGCCTGTGTCAAAGGAAATAATTTTAAATATACATACTTAACTTGGGGCTGGTGGGAGGTAGGGCTGCAACTGTTTGCAGTCCAGGAGCTTCACTTTACTGGGTCCCTGTTAGCGTGGCAGGTGCCAGGTCAGAGTGTGTGTGCACACAGAGCATTCCGGGTATGAAGCGCATCCAGGTCCTTCCCAGCGCCTGCGATTCCTGACCCTCTACACCCAGTTTGCTTCTAAACACTTTGAAAGCATGAGCACCCTATTGAAACCCTCAGTGTTCCAGCGTTTGCTAAGCAGTACATTCTATTAGTGAACACTTTGACTGCAGGTTAAAATTCTCAGACGCAGATGATACAATGCACTGAGAAGTATTGGCTGGGGGAAAAAAGCCTGTCAGACATAGCAGGACTACTGATAATGTGCAGTGCATTACACTGCAGCAAAAATGACTAACATCAAAGCTAAACAGGAATGATTTTTATGGTTGAGACAAGTAGAATAAAATATGTATTTTAACTAAATCAGTTTTTAGGAACACCAGGCACAGGTTAATCCTTTATAAATATGTTCACAGAGTACATTAGACACCAGCCCGCCTACACAAAATGAATGCAGCACACACTCTGATGTATTACAGAGGCAGGATAAATGAGGGAACTCTTCTGTGTTTGATCTGGTTCTGCTCTGTAATTCAGAGATACTGTAGATGGGTGGTGAGTTTCTCACTGATCCCAAAAGAACCAATAATGTTGAATCCTGTGAAATGTAAGCTTTGTAGAGGATTGGAGGCTATGCACGAAGGACATTGTAGCTTTAGGGGCATATTCTCTTCTCTGGAATGTGTGTAACTGGCATTCACAAGAGTCATACATATCCTGGGGAAACTAGACCCTGTAGCTTAGCGATACTTAAAATGCATACCTGGCTCCACAGGCAATTATATCACTCTCATGGCTACTTCTGCATCCAGTTATAAAAGGATAGATTTCCAGCAGATAATAAATGAACCTGGAAATGAATATCTTCAGAATTTTGAAACAATGCTAATTTTGCCACACATCAGCATTTAAAAATGCAGCAGAACGAAGCCAGAACATCAATCCAAATCTAAGATATTTAGACAGAAAACACAGAGCTAGCACACAGATATGGAAATAATCAATTCAATTTCTCCCCACACCCCCTATTCTTTCCAGCTTTTTAAACCACTTACTCCAGTCCTTGCTTCTCTGAACTGTATTTTGTATGTGGTGGAGGTGTTAATCCACAGTTACTGCACAACAGGGTTGTGAATTTTAGCTAATGAAAGCTTTTAAAGGCACAATGGAATGCTCAGAGGAAAGGCAACAAAGAAGTGCAAAGTACTATTACAGCCTAGAAGTTTTACTGAGAGTATTCTTATGCAGGATGGACACAGCATAAATATGTATGCAAACAGATGATAACCTCCCTGTAAAGGCTAATTCCCACCCCTGAAGCTGCCAGAGGCAAGGGGTGGCAGGCTTATAAGACTTAACAAAGTCTCATAATGTTTTCATCCTGTTCCTACCCCCAGGAACTGGAAGAGAACCCCTGTATACATCTGAATCTTTAATGAACAGCATGTCCATCCCAGCATATTGCTGGCACAATTAGATCACAGGGAGTGCAGACTAGGATAGTTCAGTGAACACTTAAAAGGTAGAGGCAAATACAGAAAGGACAGCAAATGCTGTAGTCCCAGTTACAGCAGTTTGGCATACAGTAAGTTTATAGTGTGTGTCTGTATGCTATCTGTGGGAGAGGTAAGCAAAGGGACAGAAATCTGCTTGTCATTTTCCTTGATAATTTCTGCTAAAATCCAAGTAATTGTGCATGATAACAAAAAGGAACGATTAACACAGTCTGTATTTTGTAAAGGTGAGAAAGGAATAGCTGTCAATAGGATGTGGATGAAAGCACCAGTAACTCATTTGGAAAAGAACTAGCACCAGAATAAATGTACAACAGCTTACCAGACAGAGAGGACAGGATCTGCTGCTCTGAAAGATGGTTTGATCTGCTACAATGGGAATGAAGTCTTCAGTTTGAAAAATATTATTCTGCTTCCTGGGTCTGTAAAAGCTAGCATTGTTCTAAAGACTGCACCTCTCTGATCAGCTGCCATTTCACTGATCATAATCTAAGTGATCCGTAGCCCCCTTCTTTTTCTGCCTCTGTTCAGATAAAAGATTGCAGCTTCATTTCAGTTATTATTTGCATGTTTTTCTTAACAGTTTACTCCCAGCAGCTTCTGATTTAACCTTACATGTTCTGTAGTTTGAGAAAAGGCTAGAAAAATAATTTTTAGATCGGTACCTAACATTTTCAAAGTAATAGCAGGCACCTCACGCATGCATCTCATGTTCTACCCTTTTGGTAAATGTATTCTAACACTCTACTTACCTGCTTTAAAAGGACTGGCATGTTGAACCAGCTGGCCTTTTTCCACTGCTATAGCTTTTCATGTTATATTCTGCTCCTCCAATTTCTGTATTTTCCCTGCATTTTGCAATACAAAATACTGAAGTTTAAAGGCACATAATGTTTATGTGACAAAATCTTGCTGCTAAGTGCAGTATTACTGACGGATTAGTTTAATGCAATAGCATAATGTAATTTAATTATAGTAATAGTGCACAGCAACAATCTTACTACTTATGTCAGATTCTGAGACATTCTCTCTTAAAAGCTTCATCATTATTATTTAGTTTTTGGATTTAGTTCCAGAGTGTCCCTCCTTTCCTCTACATACAGTAAAGTAATTTCATAAGTGTAGAAGGAGAAACATTAGGTAAATTGCTCTCATTTTGCCCTAAGAATTCACAATTCTAACTGAAAACCTATTTTGCATCATTAGACAATAGCCTGTTATGAAAGCTTGTAGCCTTCTGGGCAGGAAGTCCTCAGACCTGCATTCTGCAGTTAAAAAAAAAAATGAAACAAGCATCAAAAAACAACATAGGCAAAAAAACAAATAGGAGCATTCCACCACATTTTGTATTCACCTGAGAGCTTTTACTGGAAATATATTCAAAATCCTGTGCCAGCCATTAGCTGTTTCTACATTCATGTAAACTATTGTAGTTCAGGGCTCCAGGTCTTTTTAGCCCACACCTTCCACTGATTTCAACTGTGGCTGACAGCAATTCTGAAAATCCAACCCACAATAATTCCTATTTCTAAAGTGTTTTCTATCTGAAGACCACAGGATTTTCTATCAGTGTTAATTTAGCCTCCAGAAAGACAGAAAAATATATCTTCAGCCAGCACAGCTGTATGCAAAGTGAACATCTGTCCACTGCCAAATTCAGCTTATCTAATAATAAAAAACCACACTTTCTTTTCTTTTCCAGACAGGATCAGACTGCAAGGGAAAGCCAGGAGAGGATTTCTGTGCTTTAAAAAGAGAAAACAGGGGAAGACTGAATTTCCTCAGGTCACTGAGGAAACGAGTGGCAAGTGGCAGGGCTAGGAAAAGAACTCAGCACTCGAGCAGCAGAGAGAGATACCATCTTCACAGCCAAAACCAGATGGTTTTTCTCTGCTGTGTGACATAACAGCACAGACAGAGTACGTCTCTGGATTTAGTGGCAATGAAGTTAAATAAGGTCAACTTCTGGGTGGCTGAGAGGTGTAATTGCATCATGGCAAAAGCTCTTCTTGCCTTATTTCAATAACAAGAAGCCAGGTAATGTGAATTAGCCAAACCACTGCAAATCACTGCATTTTAGAAGGCAGAACAAGATGTACCCTTTTACTGAAAATACAGAAACTGCAAAGATAATCCTGCTGTATGCTGACCTGTTGCTGTTCATTTCCTAGCTTGCCCAAGGCTTTGTATGTATTTTCAGTGTATGCACATTTTTAGGTGTGAGGCTAAAGTCACATAGGGTCTCAGGCTCAGTATTGTAATGCTTGATTCTTAGGGGCTCTTTGAGATTAAGAAACCCCTAGCTCCACAAAAGCCTGCATCTCTGTGTCCAAGGGACCTGCATTTCTGCTTCTTTCAAGGGTCTTGGAAGATGACTACAGGGTGCGTGAACACCCTTCTCTCCCCTTTTGACTTCACAATGTGTAAGAGTGTGGTAGTACCCATGCCTATTGTCTCCCTTTAGTACAACTTACCAACATAAGGAGTAAATAAATCGTGCTACATTTCCCCATTCCTTTTAAAACCTCAACAGTGTATTTAAGAGCAGTTCTGTGCCATGAGAGACAAAAACACACAGCCTTTTTCCATTTGATTTTGGCTAGATGTTTCAATCCAGAATCAATCTTTTGCAGCAAAATATTTTTTAAAATATTGTTAAAATATTTTTGCTAAAAAAATTTGCTAAAAGCTAGCCAATTCAATTGGGTTTTAGAATACCAAAGACCACCTGTCACATTTACGACAACTTTACAAGTTACAGATAGAAACATAATTATATGCCAATTCATTTTTGCGTTCATTTTGGCATGCAGCAGAACCCCTTTCTCTAGCCAGTCTCAGCTACTGCAGCAATACCTCGTACTCAGCAGCAACCTGGACTCTGATAGAAGTAGCACCATTTTTACACCTTTATGTCCTGGTGTTATTCATACTGTGTACCATTTGTTACCAAAAGCCTCTGCATTCCTTAAAGCTTTGTCGCAGAAGAAAGAAATCCAGGTCAAACTCCCCTGCATGAAAGCAAGCTGGTGGGGGATTTAAACCTTTGTCTTAGCTCCACATCTTAGGTGACTCTTCTGAAGATTTAAGGGCACGAAGAAAACATTGTCCTCTTTGCTGTGTTTTGCATGGAACTTTATTACAACTCAAAAGCAAGAAGCTGCTCCCAGCCTAAGATCTGCTGCAGTAAATTAGGTCACTTCAGCTGCGTTTGTAGCAAGAGGATGTACAAAAGTCTGTTCCTCCCATTGATAACATTGTTCCCTTGCCTATAGGGGTCGGTTTGGAAACAAACGTAGAGCTACAATTTAAAGAGAAACTCATGATTATTAGTCTCTCAGCTATTTTTGTTTTTCCTCTTTTTTTTTAGTTTAACCATTCTGGTGCAGTGAACAACTTCCGCGCTGCTGTGAGCTTGACTCCTAGCCTCAAGATCTCGCCCTCCCTAGTGTTGTCTGGATATCAATTTTTTCAACCCCCAGTCCTTCCTCACAGGTAGGAAGCACATCACAACTCATTAGTAATTTACTGCTACAGTAATTTTTATAATTACTGCCAGGAGGCCTCATTAAATTTGATCTAATGAATAAATATTGTATTTTTCAACGTGATTACCAGAACAGCTTAAGCTGTGTGCCATAAACAATTATTTTCCTCAATATGCAGTATGTCAGTGAGTATTGATTTTTGTTTTGTAAAGAATTTATTTTATATCTATCCTTGGCTATTAAGTAATAAATAGCCAACCCTCTGAAGCCTCCATTGCCGCAGAGCAGATGGCAAAATAGAATTTGGGGTATGTATCTGTTGCAAAAAGTAAAAGAATGTGCGTTAGTGAAGATAAAGGGTTTGTTGGAGGTTAAGGAGTGCTCCAATGTGAATGTCTCTCCTAGCCCTCAAGAAAGCAGCCTGCTCTAGCCTGGAGTCTCTGATGTGTAAGTCTGTGATATCAAAAAAATTTAGGATTAGCAGGATACAACAAAGCATTTTATCGCAGAGAACTAACACATGAACAAACATTGATGTCTTATGTTTCATTTGCTTTTACAGCGACTGCTCAAATGGAACATTCTTTTACCAGGTTTTAAAAAAATAAAGAAATATACAATATGCTGAACATGAACCTCTAGTTCAAACCAAGGCTGCAAATTATATTTACTTTCCAGCATCATTTACTCCTTTTCTTCAGAAACTGCAGACTTTAGCACATGAAACTGTAACAAAGTAGTGAACTGTAAGAAAAGGCATGCATTGGCAATGTCTTAGGACATACATCAGAGGAGCTCAGGACCAAGAGGAAACCCTTTACATTTTTGTCATGTAAGAATGTTTTCTGCATCTCCAGCTACACTGTACCATATTAGGTAGATCTAATTCCCTAGCTAAAGCACTACTTGAATTATTTAAAAGTAATTTTATCTACATCAATAAATAGCACTGCTGGTCTGTGCTATCACTTTTTTGTTTAAACAAGACTTCCATTTAGGGCGAAAGTAAAAAGGGTGTGGATAAACCTAGGGTCACTAGGGGCAATTCATGTATCTGAAAGGATTTTTACGTATTTAATGGACATTTTTGAACCACATTTTCTGGATTTTCTCCCTTGATTGTTTAGTTTAAAGAAATCTGGGAAGTCTTGAGATTGTCAGCTCAGCCTCCGAACTGGGACGTGGGCTCCACTAGATTTCCCTGGGCTGAGCACAGTGCAGTTACCAAGCTGTAACTGTGTGTCACCAGAACAGCCTCCCTGGCTCTCACCAACACACAAACATTATCTCCAAGTAAACCACAGACAATTAACTCTATACAGGGCCTCAGGACTTGGATCCACCTTAGCTGCTGCTTCACTTAACATTTCTACTTCAGGACACTTAGCATTTGCTCTCATAAGGTTCCTTCATACGCAGGTTTCTGTTGTGACAGGTGTGAAGGAACCTCAATCTCACCAACAGTGGTTGAAAAATATCTGTGCTTCCAGATAGGCTGTCAAACAAAGCATAACCTCCCTCGTCTCACCAGTGGTGGGAGTTGGCAGCAGCTGCGGAATGATCTTTGCAACTAAGAGCAACTACAAGACAGATTCTCCCCCTCTTTTTATTTTTGGTGCTCCATGTCCCAAAAACTCACTAATTACAGCATTGCAGAGCTCTCTACAACAACAGGTAAAAGCACTAGCAACAGTACCCTGGTCTGACACCTCGAGTACCTCTTTTGGCTGCAGCAACTGTTTTCTGAGGGAAAAGCTCAACATGGTTTAGGTGCCATGCAAACATGAAGAAAATATTGCTCAGAAATTGAGGCAGAAAGAGCTCGAGGTCTTCTGAAGTGTGCAGAAGAGTTGAGTATTTTGTAGAAACTAAGCCATTTACAAAACCCATGTTGTCCTGCATATTATACAACAAGCTGTGGCTCACTGGGAGGTCAAGGGAGCAACAGCAAGGTTAGCTGTTGCACTAGGTATCAGGGAAGTCTAAGATATGGCAGGAAAAACATTTCCTTGTGGATCCCAATATGTAAAAAGTATAATGTGGTATCTGTACAGGAGAAAACAGAAGCTGCATTTCAGAAGTCAGGCTTAATTAGCAAGTTAGTTAAGCCTGACATCAGCCAAACTGTTCATCTAATTCATAACTTCTCTTCAAAACTAGAAAGAAAAATAGAAATCAAAAGCTAGACATTAGATTTTAGAAACTGGAAAAACAAGTGGGAATAAAACCAATAGTACCTAAGAGACTACAATATTCTCAACTCCCATGCATCAGCTATAATGTAAAATATGCTTACTAGTGAGTATGCCAAAGAAATAATGCGTAACATACTTACTACTGAATATGTCAAAGAAATAAACTAACTGTTTGCAAGGAGAAACGGTGTCTCCAGCCTGTGCTTAGTAGTACACAGAAAAAAAAGAAAAACATTATTCCTTGCTGTGGGTAAGTCTGCATGTCTTGATGAAAATTAATTGTACTCACATTAAGAACATTCAAGTGTTAATCTTTTTCCAAAGCAGGCTTTAGCTATGTTAATGAACGGGGTTTTGGTCTTGCAACTACAGGAAAAGGGACTTGTTTAAGATCATACCAGCAGGTTTTGACACTGTATCTGTATTCTGTAATGGGCACACAGATATCGTATACACAGGTATATTTTTATTTACTGGAGGTGCTTTTCAGAGGTTTGTAGTACCGATGCTGTTTTCTAGCCACACCAATCATTTAAAAACTAGAAGTTTCTTCTCCCGGAAAAAAACTAGGATTACATCAAAGCATTTCAGTTCCTCACAACAAAACTCTGTGCTTGGTTTCCAATACTAAAATTGTAACATTGCAACTTTTTCATAAGAACTAAATGGAAAGAGAAATAAAGGGGGAAGAAAAGCTTTAGAGTGTTAACTCTCCACGGCAGGAGGAAGCCAGCATGGGCATTGAGCTCAGCACACTCATTCCCTTCTCCCTGCTGAAAGGGACACAAAAAGAACTCTGGCTAAGCATTTATTTTTCTGCTAATGTGAAAGTTTTCTTTTAAAGAGGAAGCAGATTGAACAGAGCACGAGAAAAGAATTTGACTCTGGCTTATTTCCAAAGGGGTTTTTTTTTCCTGATGATTCACTGTTATCACTTGTATTCACATTACAACTAGCCTCAAAAAGAAATACCCAAAACTGAAACCAACCCTCCAACACACCCAACAACAACAAAAAACACACAGTACAAAAGCACTAAGAAATAGAATCTTTCCTACTGCTAAATTCTGCTAATAAGCTATATAAGAAGAGAATCATGTAAGATAAGAGTGCCTGTGTTCATTCACATTTGAGTAGGAACATTGCTAAGCCTCTATATCTGGAAGTTTAGACTACATCTAAAAATGGTGAGGCTCCAAGGTGTCAAACAAAATGGTGGACACTGATTTAACTTACTTTACTTCAGCTACATAATAAAGTAGTAACCATCTAAATTTCTCTCAAGTCTAAAATATTTAAATATTCAGTTTAGTCTTTCCAGTAGTTTTATTTTCAAACAGGAGTTTGTTTGGATATCCAGAGAGGAGGCATAACTGTTAATTCTCTGAAAACATGAACAATAACAATTTTTATGTGTGGAAGAGCTCTCACCCTCAGTCCTAGTGTCAGTCAGTTGTGAAGCTTATATAGCAATTCACAGACATACCATTTTTACACGGATATTCAAGCTAAAAAGAGGTAAGGGGAGGCCAAAAAGAGTGCTGGTAGGGTTGCTTTGTTATCGTGTATGTGATTAAAAGAAAATGAGGATGGTTGTCATAGGCTTCTATTACTTAAACCTCTTGACACAACCTAGCACATAATTTCATTCTCCCTGCCTGCAGTTACATTTAGAGACACGAAAAGATATAAAGCTAGCTTGAGTCCAAACACAAGTCTGTAATTTCAGTAACATTTTATATCTGCTTTCAGGAGTAGATACAAGTTTTGCATGTAGACATATTTCAAGGGAAAGACTGTATCAGTAGGTTTCAGCACAGCTTCGAGCTACACGTCAACTGATTTTTTTTCCAATCCAAGTGATCAGTACAAAAACTACTGAAGTACTACAGAGACAGGTACAATGCCTTCTTGCCCCATCCTGACCATACCATAACTTCTGGTTTATTTTTTTCACATAACAGAATTGTCTGCCATCCTTACAACAAGACTTTCATCAATTCTAGCTGGAAGAAAGCCTGTATCAAACAGCAAGAGCTGGATTAATATGACTGCATCGCTATGCTCTAGACATATTTTCATACAGATTCAATATCCTCAACTTCTTCTAAGTATCAGTCACAATAGGATTCCCCGTTCCCCTCTCACCTTCCGTCTTCAGGACTCCTACCTCTAGCACTGAACATTACATTTTTGAGTCCAAACATTAAATTCCCCTACCATTTCCCAGGTCCAAAGGGCTTGTGGGGTTTTTGACACTCTTTTAGGAGACCCAGGCTTATTATTTGGAAGAACAGTGAGACCCAGTCATGCAAGTGTGGTGTTGTCCCCTCTTTCGCTTTTGGAGCCCATGCACTCACACGTATTTACAACGAAGCCCAGCATTATCTGGGTGCTGGTGTTTAGGACCCCATAGACTGGCCAGGCTCTATTTGACAGTTTTGTCTTTTTACTCACTTGCTTTAGAGGCCACGAACACGAAAGAAGAGCAGGCAGTGTTTCTGAAATCTCCCCACTAGCTCACACCATTAGCCATGCAAAAGCTGCACTGACAAAAAGGCACAAGAGAACAAACTGGATTATGCCAGCAGAGGTCAGTGGGTGACTCTCTTGCCAAAAGTTTCAGATGCACAGTGTATTACAGATGGCTTCAAAGTCAGCCAAGTTCCCTCACACTGAACCATTTCAAGTCATTCCCTAACTAGACACCAGCATATTGCCAGTTTTCATTTCATGTGCCTACCTAAGCAAATGATTATGATGCTTCGGTATGCTGCCATCTCTGTGCTTTTCTCTTCAAAATACATTTTTGGGTTGCTGGCAGGCAAAATAAAGGCATATCAGCACGTGAGTCTAGGAAGGAAGAGGGCTACTTTCCAAAGTTAAAATTCCATTGCAGTTCCCTACACTAATATAACTGGTTAAGCAGCCAATTGTGCTGCTCTGCAATGTTTATTGTATGCTTCAGCCATGTAACACTGGCTTCAGCCATGTAACATGTAACAGTGAAGTAACACTGCCATGCTGGTTTTTAAACTTACATATAATGAAAAAAAGTTTAATTGTTAAGGAAGACAAATTTTTTTTTTCAAGATTTGAATGCTTCAATGTTTGGCTTAATTACAAAGCAAGTGGAATGGGGAAGAAGAAAACATATCTATTAGTATATATCAGCCTAAGAGACTCTTCTGATAATAAGGAAGTTATGGCAAATTTAATTGTATATACTATATATTCATTATAAATTATTATATCAAGTTAAAAATTTAAGTTTTTTCAGACCTGTGCACAAGATCACTGGGCTCTGAAGCTGAGTAGTGAGAAAATGTGAACTCATTCAGTTTTTTCAATTATAAATCAGTAGTCATTCTACCTCACACATGAGCTTCATTCTTTTGCTCTTCCTTACACAGTGACAAGTCTGTTTCCATGCATCTTTGGTTTTTAAAGCTGACAGGACCTTTTCCTCTCAAGTTTCTTAAATTGCTGCTCATTCACTGCACTTATAAATCATGAACTCGTTAACTATTTTTCAAATCCACATCAACAGCACTTAAGTAGCTGTGGTAGAGGGGCTTGGGGAAAGTGGTGTAGTGAGACACCTCAAAATTGTCACATAAAACAAACTAACATCCTACATGATTCATAAATATGAATTTATTCTCACATCACCAGCAGTATGATGAAAGGCACATCTAAACACAGCTTTTAGGTAATAGTAACAAGGTGAGGATTTTACCAGTAAAGAGTATCTGGGACAGCTCAGTCACTCTGCTGGACAACTTCTTTCCCATTTCCTCTCACTACAGCTTTGTGTAACCTTCTGCCACAGCCTCACACAACTCCTGCCTCTAGACCAAGGGCACAAAAGCAGCACAAGTGTCTTCACTACCAGCATGCAATCAAGGCCCCTCAGGTAATTCTCTGCTCTGGGAAAGAGCTCCTGAGAGCCTACTTAAAAGCTTGTTTGTGAAAGAATAAATAAATAAATAAATTTAAATGACAGACACATTTATTACTCCAACTTGTGTCCAAAATTTTATCCTTGTCAGCTCAGGATGTAGGCATCTGGTTTAAAAAAAAAGTAGAGAAAAAGTAGAAGGGTAAAGCACACAGCATACCTGCCTAGAGGCTGTATTGAGCCTGAACAAAGCTCTCTGTATTTTGACCATCACCACTTACTCACCAGGTACCAAACAATTCAATCCAAGCAGCATGAGTATCAGAGCAAGGCTGATTCGGGAACACAGGGCCAGACATAATAAGATGTCCAAGTCCCACTGCTTCCCCAGGTACGATGGGAACAACCAAGTCCTTTCCTTAGCAGCATAAGTTCACCTGGAAGTGGTAAAATAGAAGTATAGCCCTAACAGGTTTTTCAAAACAAGTTCAGAGACAAAAATATTCTAAAACCGAAATTTTTTATTTCCAAAATAAAAAATTTTGTACAGAACAGTGTAGATCTGAGTAAATCTAAATACAGCAATCTCTGTAATATAACATAAGGGTCTGCTTTTAGCACAGTACTTTCACACTCTAGCAATCAGAAGGCAAGCCAAGCAATTAGGAGGAAAAAAAAATCCAACCACTTTTATCTGTCAGAGCATGTATTTGTAAAACGAGTTCCTTCTTCACAAAATGCACCTAGAGGGAAGAGCACTCTCCACACCTCAGATTGCACAGCTATTCACACTATAAAAACAGACAAAGAGAGGACAGGAGATTTTCAATAGGAGAGATGATTTATGAAACAGAACTGCAAGTCTGAGACATAAATATCTGTTGTTTCTAAATTCCTCTCTCCTCCCCTCCCACACACACTGATGCAATTCCCAGAAAGGTATGAACTGTGCATCATTTTGTACACACACAGTGCAAATACTGCGCAGGCACAGAAGTGTAAACCCATGTTGTTCTTCTACTATCCAACTGTACATTATTTTAAGCATTACATTCTAAACCTTATACAAAGCTTACACAGTAGTTTCCATAACAAAACTAAGCACATTTACACCCTCTATAGTTCTCTGGATGCAATTTTCATGGCACCTTCTTTTCTACAACACTGAGTACAGGAGATCCTTATGTGCTCAGTGTATCAGAATTCTCCAGCTCCATTTCTGCTGAACTTTCATTTCACAAATGTCACATGAAAGAACCTTCAACAATCACAAAGAGCTAGATACAGAAACATTCATTGCCTGTTTTCCTGATAACCAAACTAAACAAGTTACCACCTTTCATCCACCCAAAGATGGCCAACAGGCACATGGAACTGCCACCCCTCTGCTTGACAAAGCCCTGATCTGGAGGTATCCCTCTTCCCCAGGAGCACTGCTGACTCTGCAAAGCGGTTCTGCAGCTGCAGCAGGAACAGGGGAAAAGAGAGACCACCAAAACAGTAATTTAACACATGGAACATTCTGTTTTAGACAGTGGTCACTACACCATGTATACCAGAACATTCACATCACTGTCACCAGTAGGCAATGCTAGTGCTTTCAGCAGTGGCCTTCTCTCATCTGGGCAAAAACACAAAGTGCCACATCAAACAGCATCTACTGCATTTTTTAATTCAGACAATCTCCCAGTGTGAATTTTTAGTACTCTATAAAACCAAATATTAGTGCTTGGAGACTGCTTAGCTGTGACTTATAGGGCTTCCTTTTTTAACTTAAGAACATGCTATTCTTTCAGAGAATTCTACAATTCTATCTGATTATGAAGTGTCTGACTGTATTGCAAAAGTTTTCAGAACATTTCTATCTTTTTGTAACTAATTTTGGAGCATAAGTAAACCTGCAGCATAGATTGCTGCATGAGTGAAACTAATGGCTTAAAGCCCCATCTCCTTTCAGGAAGAAAAAAAGAAGCTACTATCACGAAAAAAGGACTGATGTTACCTGATTTGCAAAGTTTTAAAGAGAAAACAATGGCCTGTGGGTGAAGACCTGCATTAAATAACTTTCCCAAGTATGATTTATACTGAAATAAATGAAAGGGTTTTATCCTTTTTTACCCAAAAGGAAAGGGAAGCAGGGAAGGCACTTTGTGATCTCATTTGATTAAACAATTCACTGCAGGCAATATTACGTTGGTGAAAGAGTATGTAATTTAAAGACAGTCACAGCTTCAGTCTTCCATTCCAAGTTCTTGTTTCAGACTGAAAGACAAGCAAGAACATGAGTCAGCTTGTAGCAAAACACTGAAAACTCTTTAGACCAGTTAGCAGAAGCCCCGACAATACACACTGAGGCTGAGAGCTAAAAGGCAGAGTAGATATAGCATTTGTTTCAGGTAAGAACCAGTGTATCAGAAAAATCATAGGGCAAAATCTCAGATTCTGGAGGCAACACAGAGTAATCTTGAGAGTTACCTAACTAACTAGGATGTGGACTTCTTTGCCTTCCCACTTTTGTGCTTATCCCACTTAATTAAGAGCTTATCCCACTTAATGCAGCCACTTCACTGTCACAATGGCACACTCACCTTTTTAAGTAGGCGTGGACATTGTCAAAGCCATGGTACTTGGCCAGGTAGACCAGGACACCTGTGGCACAGTGGCCGTCTCGTTGTCTGCAGAAGCTACAGTTGCAGATTCCACGACATGGGGGGCACCTCCATGTCTACAGAGAAGAGAAACAACAAGAAGCCCTCTCAGCTGAGATCCTATGCCAGATTTAACTCACACCCACAATTTAGAAGAGTGCCCTGTTACACATTCAGTTCTGCAGTGAACATCAGCACTGCATAAAGTTGTCTAAACTAGTGAAAGAGTACAAACTCCTCAGTCTGCAGGGGATTAAGCTCTCCATTGCCTGCCCTGCACATAACCACAGGAAGCATTCCATTCAGTTTTAACTCCTACATCACAGCCCACACCAGCAGCACTTTGTCCACAATACAGTTCCTTTCCATAGCACATTAAGCACTAATGCAAGGCAAAAGAGAACACTATTCTGATGCTCAAACACAAGAATATTTTGGCTGCTGCTCTCTTCTCATACTTTACTCCTGCAAATAAAACTACAGAAGTAGTAAATACAGCAAGTTCTACACAACACAGTTCCGTGATTCAGGGTGAATCAAGCTAGGAGCTCATGATGTACTACAGTACTGTAAGCAGTTCTGTTAAAACCCCTGCTGTCAGTCACCAATACCCCTGGCTATGCAAGTAAGCACAATAAACCACCACTGAGCACTGTCCTACCGGGTCCAGCAGTGCTGTTCTGACATCCTCCCCATATCTGTTGCGGAGGCACGGCCCACAGAACTGGCCCCGCACTCCTACACAATCAGGGTTACGACAATTTGTCTTGGTGTCTATGGTTTTTTGGCGACACTGATGACAGGTGGATCCCTAGAAAACAGGAAAAACAAACAAGACATTTAAGATGGCATTTTAGTTAGGGGGAAAAAAAGCATTGAACAAAATCTCTCTGGCAGCTAGCAGTGCTTATCCTGAAACAGAAAGCCACCTTGCAAGTTTGAACCAAGACTGTTTTAACACTACATCTTCAGTGTCTGGCAATCACTTCCCCTGGCTGCTTAGGTATTATCGTTGTTCCAGAGTGAAAGCAAGCTAATTGGCTTGGTAAAGGCCATTCTACAAATTCAGGCAAAAATAAGAAGGGACACTTCAAGATCTCAGACTATTTCTCCCAAAAATCACATCCTCTCTCTCCACGAGAGGGAGTGTGCCCTATTTGATGCTAAAACACAAACATAGAATCACAAAAAAATGACTTCACAAAGTACACATTTCACAAAGTACTTACCATGGCCCTGTTATATACTTTGTCTCTTGCAGATCCACAAATGTTATCCAGTTCTTCTGCTGTTATGTCCTCAACTGGGCGCACCACGTGTGGAAAAGCCACAGCACCGCGGTGACCCCTCCTGGGAGTACGGGCTTCATGCTGAATAGCAAAGACACAATACTTTTAGTGTTAGTTTCAGCAAAAACTCTACAAAGGCGAGGATCTTCACAGCAATGCTCAAGTTTTAAACACCCATCATATATTTCAGCAAAGCGTAACAGAACTTTGTACAGATGTATGATATAGATTCAGCTTTCAGGGTGCAGTGATGCTATTGATCTTACTTCACTCCTGCCAGAGTGCAAGAAGAAGTGGTTTTCCAAGGACAAGGAAGGGGAAATGGAGAGTACATACAAAAGGCTCTTTTTCTTCTTTTTTTTTTAAAATGCCTCCAAGGCCATGGCATACTGGTAAACCTCATTAACTCTCTATGAACTGCCATTTTCTTGAAGGGAAACCTTCATACAAAACCACCCTCACAACCCACAACAGGAAAACTAGATCTTCATCATACCTCTGGGTATTCATCAGACATCTTTCTTCTTCTCACCAAGATGTAACGGTCATCTTCTTCCTCTTCTGGTACAAGAGTAGGAGGACCTTCAATCAATGACCTGGACCTTGTGTGAGGCCGAGAACTCCTGTCTGGGTTCCTCCTCAAGGCACATTTGGGCAATGAACGCCTTGGAAGTCGCTTTGGTCCCTGCTAATGTTTAAAAGCCCCTAATGAAACAGGTGAAAACATAGATAGCTCCTGACCCTACTGAAGTCCTCCCTTAAAGATGCCTTCCTCTCATCTAAGACATGTCTATCCCTGTCCCCGTCAGAAAACAAAAGATAAGAACATCCTAAGCAAGTTCATCGTCGGCATTCTGCTAGGCACAGAGAAACAGTCAAAAGCAGCAGAACCCGTGTCTGTGAGGAGCTGTGATTTTCAGCATTGTTCTAATCTTCATCCAAGTTACAAATACATCAGCAGTGAAATTCATTACACTGCTGATTCACAACCCAACCTTCTATAAAGTTAGGCTAAATGCTCAGTGTTTTTCAAGGCTCCAAACTCAGAATATTCAGGTCTGAACTGCCCTCCCTTATCTCCAGCCTTTCCATAAACACATATTTACACAGCACTTTGTTTGGTTTTATTTGCCTGTGGAGACACTTAACCTTTATAAAATAAGCTGTGCTGCTTTATACCATGGCAAATCAAAAGAGAATTACACAATGAGGACACCCATTTTAGGAAGCAATAAAATTCTAACTAGACTTCGATTTGCACGGTTTATTAACTTTTTACATTGAGAATCCTGCTTTGTGATGTCAGAATTTGACTCTTAGAAATCTGAATGCAAATACAGTAAGTTTATACTCACATGACTGACAGCTGGCAACGATTTTCTCCCACCAAAGATACCAGAAACATTTTGCAACTCAGCCATTAGTTTTGCAAGCTAACGAGAGAGAAAAATGAAGCAGAGACTTAAAAGAGTATTTATGTGCTATTACAGACTACTAGGGCAATTGGCTGAAAGTACAATTACTTAAAGGAAATGCAGCCATTCTTCAACTCTTTACATTTATGTCTTATTTATGTTTTAGTGGCTGCAAGCAATTTGGAAATGCTCAAACTTATTATGTCGTTAGGCTTGCAGCCTATGGATTTTCACATGCCAGTATATATAAAGTATCAGACTTATATTTTAGGAATGCAAATTCATCTTAATGCATTCGTGTAATTCCCCATACAGTGAATTTGAACAGAGGTCCCCCAAGAGTCAAAAGGGAGGGGAAAAGGGGCCAGTCCACAGGAAGACATAGAGTACTTGCCATTGCTTTGTTTTCCTTTATGTTTAAAGCTCTTTTTTCTAAAAACATAGCACCATTTTCTTCAGTGTCAGAGTCTGAATCTGGAGCAGGCATCGGTGTTTCAGGAACAGGTTCCATCCCACCCTTCCTCCTCTCTGATCTTCGAGGTGGAAACTTCATGGCCACTTTCAGAGGAACAGGGCATTTCTGCCTTCTCTGATCTATCTCACTTTCAGCACTTGTATCATTCTCATCTGAATCAGATTCCAATTTCTGTTAACAAACCAAAATGCAAGCATGTAAATCCAGAAGAGTTACTCTGCTCTGTTACTCTGACAACATTTTGTCTAGGAGTAGTTTAAGAGGCTGAAATCCAGACATCCAGTCCTAGTGTTCTAATGCATTTTGGAGCAGGAGAGAAGGACAGGGGACACAGGGATAAAAACCTCTCAGGGAGACCCACATGGTTGTGGCCAAACACACCAGAAAAGGGAGTGTAGGTCCAGTTGCAGCAGTCTTAGCTGTCACTTGTGGGTCTAACAGCAAAAATAGTTTGTGTGCATGGTATGAGAGAGAGAACTGCCTTTAAAGGGCTCAATTTTCCTACATATAGCATTTGGTTGTAAAAAAAGCCACTATGCAATTCTCTGCACAAGGTCAAACCCAATTTTGTAAGCTGTCAAGTACAGTCATATCACAGTATCAATGATAAAAAATGGAAACTTCCTTCTAAAGCCAACCAATGAAATAATTATGAAAACAATCCCAGTATTTTCTAATCTTTGAATTCTGACGTCTTGCTTACAAATTTCCCAAGAACCAATGGTTCAGTGAGGGAATAAAGTGATAAATTATTTAGTAAAAACCTCATTATGCAATAGGCTTTTTCTTTTTAGACACAAGACAGTCTTATTTTGATCAGCAGGAACCGTGGGCATAAATGGCCGTTTTTATTAAGCAGGTATGTGATTCTGGTTACACATTATGTGTAGTTATTGACCTTTTTTCCTACTTATCTATTCCAGCTTTGTTTCCTACTTATTCTCTTTACTATTGTGTTTTAAGTCATACATGATTTCTTCCAATTAGACATTTTTCTTTTCTAGTCATTCCTCAGCATGTGCTGAAGGTACGACAAATCTGGTTTTGCCAAATGTGGTACTACTTCAGTTTCTCTTCTGAATATCAACCATTGACCTTTTTAAGCAATAAAGCTGATCTTGCACCGATGTCAAGGAAAAGCAGAAAGGCAGATTTCACCACCTGTCACTGTTTCTCTATTGTTGAAAGACACACAGCATTCCCTGTTAGGCTGCCAGAGTGGAGGTCTGACTGTATGTCAGGACACACAGGAATTTTTCTGAGGTTTGCTGGAGTCCATGGGCTAGCCTAACTTTTCATATTGAGGAAACCAGAAATGTTAAGCTCCAACAGAGTAACGTCCAGCAAGGACAGTTTTAAGAGGTACATTTCAAAATACACTGGAGTGGATTTTAAAAGCTCAGTATTCTTGAGTGCTTTTCATGGAGACAAAAAGAAAACTAAGCTTTGGTTACTTGGACTGTTTACTAAATGAAATGATGCTTCCTTCTGAAACACTGAACTTTCAAGCTGAAGCTGGTATTATTTTGCAATGAAGAATGTGTAAAAATTTAAATATAAAATAGCAAACTAAAATCAACTGTCTTACCAATGCATCTTGAACCTCACTTTCTGAAAAGCCACAGAAAGATTCATCATCAGAGGCTTCATGAAAAATTTTTGCCAGTTCTTCTTTAATATCCGACCTAAATTTGCATTTCTACACAAAATAAAATATCGTTGAACTTAAGTTGTACAGAAAATTATTAACATTTTTAAGTGCAGTACAAGCAAATAGGTTTTTAATTTTTAAAAAAAGGCATTTCACAAGGGCTTTCAGAACCACAGCTGCAAATTACCAGGCACATTAGGTTAGGTGACAAAGGCTAGAATTGATAGCTAATCTGTTTCCAACAATTACCACCTAGAAGCACAAGTAAAGAGTGAAATTAAATTACAGCATATAGCACATTATAACTACTATACAAAAACATAAGCAGAGCAAGTAGTTTTACATTATTAGCTTTATATTTTTGCAATCTTTACTACTAGGGCAGATACCATCTTATTTGTTCTTGTACTGTACTTACAGTGTTTGCAAAATTATCAGAACCAAAACTATCACAACTATCATCAGAGGACGAGGATGTTTCCATGGGAATCAGTTTTGTATTTCGAAAGGCTGTGAAGTTTCTCCTTCCTGAACCTCGGCGCTACAAAAGGACAACAGCAACACCATTAAGAAGAGACCTACTGCAGCATAGTCGCTTTAAAGAATATCTTTTTATTGAAGCTTAGGAAGTTTCAACATTTTAGGATGTTCAGCAATCTTGAATTTAAGTCAGAAAACAAACAGCAGCTTCAAAATAAATCTAAAAGTTAGGAATGACAACAGCTTTTACTCTGATACAGTTCTGGTAATTCTTAGATATGAGTTTCATTCAGTATTTAAGAATACTTCTTTTATGCAAACAGACAAGTTGAAATAAACACATAAATCATGTGTCATCATAGCCAGTGATGGAAAAAAGTGCAAGTACATGAAAATACCTAAAAATCTACTTTGATTCACTTATTACTTGCAGTTTGAGGCAAACACTAAAAACTCTGCAGCTCTTCAGGAAGAGCCAAAGAATCCTACCCACAGATTCAAAACAACTGTTCTAGACAAAGCAGCTTGCTGTTTTGTTTATTTTGCCACAGATTTAGAAGACTTTTTTCTTTTATGGGCTTCAGGTTTTCCTTTCCCAGGAAACGTTTCTCCTAGCAGTGACCCATTTTATCCCCTCAGGCTGGCATGAGGCCGGGGAGGCAGCGCCCACACTGAGGTGCTGCCCTGGTCATGAGCGCTGGCGCTTCACGGGCCCGTCGGCTGGGCCAAACGCGGGACAGACAGCGCTTAAACAGCTGCCTGGGCCAACCCGGAGCCCTCCGTCTTATCCCCAGCACCGCTCTGCTTGCGGCTTTCCGCTTCACAGTTCCGCCGAGCACCGAACAGCGGCCCGGCCGGCCCCAGACACAAAAGGGGCGCGTTCTGGTGCCGCCCGCTGCGGCGGGACGGCCCGCCCCAGGGGCCCTCAGGCGCGGAGCAGCCCAGCCCAGGTGACCCGGGGCGGCCAGGGGCTCGCAGACACGCCCTTCCTCTCGGGCGCGGCCCCGCCGGCGCCTCTCCCCGCCTCCCGCTAAAATGGTGCCGCCCAGCAGACACGCGGCCGCGCCGCCCGCCCGCCACCACCCCGACCCCTGCGCTCCTTCCCGCCCGCCCTGCCGCTCGGCCCCCCCCGCAGCACCGCCCCACGGCCGTCCCCGCGCCCTCGGCGAGGCGGGGGCGACGGGCGCATGGCTCCGGGCCAACAGCTCCCCGCCGAGCGCAGCTCCTAAGGCGAGTCCCCTACCCCAGCGGGAAAGGGCACCGACATGCACGGGGCGCCCGAGGACCGCCGCGGAGCAGGAGACCCGAGGCTGCCGGTCTGAGTGGTGGGGCTGCCCACACTAAAAAGCCCCCCATCCGACCCCACCAGCCTTCCGCAGCGCGGCTTAGTTCGGCTTGCCCAGGTTCCCAAGACCCCGGAGCGGCGGCAAGCGCCAAAGCCTCCCCCCTGTCCGCAGAAGCAGAAGCAGCGACCCGCAGCCTTGCGGCGAGCCCGGCGGGCAGCGGCGGCCGCGGGCAGCGCTCACCTGCGGGCGCGGCGGGGCCATGCTGTCGGCGGCGGGCGAGCGCTGGGAACTGAACGTTCGCGCCAAAGTGGCTGGACCGTGGGGGGCGGGGCCGGCGGCGCCTTTCCCGCGTTGCCGCCCGCGTCCTGGCAGATGCAGCGCACACTCCCGAGGGGTCGGGCACCCGGCGTGCTCGCCCTGCGCCTGGCCGCCCCCCTCTGCTGAGGAGCTCATCAGATGTCCTGGGATGTCCCTAAAGGGGCCAGTGCGGAGGTCTCCCTTTTTTTTTTTTTCCTATTCTCGGTGTAGGCTTTGTGGAGCTGCAAGGGCCTGGCCCTGTGGCGCGAAAAGGTCCCGGGCGGAGCGCGGCGGAATTCGGGTGCAGAAGGGGGGCGGGAGGCGCGGGCCGTGCCCACGCGTGCCTAGCCGGGGCCAGCTGGGCGGCCTCCGTGGTTTCTAGCTCTCATATTTTTGTTTTAAATAACTTTATATACCGAACCTAGGTTGTATTCACTCTGAAATAAACCCCCTAAACTTGCCAGTTTTCAAGGGCAGTGGGGCTTCTCCACGAAATAAAGCCTAGGGTCTGTGTCCTGGCTGCCCCCAGCAGTGCCCGCACCGCCTGCCAAGCCGCGTAGTACAAGTGCGCTGGGTCAGAACACTCGCCCCGCAGCGCGCAGGCTGCCCTCAGTCCCACGGGGAATGGAGGGTCACTCACCAGGGCCCCACAAAGCAGCCTTAGGAGTGAGACTGTGGGTGACGCCTCTGCTCCTCGGGTAGCAGCAGTTCAACAGAATTTTACAAAGAAGTTGGCTGCCTTGCCCTTTGCAATCACAATACTATTTGAAGACAGGCCAGAAGAAAATAGATCAGTCATTTTAAACCATTTTTGGTAACGTGTAATAGCACATTAAATCAAGTACAGCCGTTAAACACAGCAAAATAACTGCTACGTGGTATTTGGCAGCAATTGTAACGGGAGAAGCCCCGAAGAAGCTGTATGGGATTTGTGGCCCTGGTGTTTGGTATAATCCTCTGTTTACCCTGTGGTTTGAGCAGGGCTCCATACCAGTACAGCTCGTGCTGCTCAGCACTTCCAGGTGCCTCCCAGGCAGCAGGCGAGTCCCCACTGCAGTCAGCTGGAGGGAGGAGGCCGCCTGCATGTGCAAACCTGTGCCCGTGTAAGGCAAACCGCGAATCATCTCTTGAGCCAAAGCCTGTAAATAGGCTACAGCACAATAGGGCACAAGAGCCCTCACGGAGGTGTTCTATTTTCTGTGGGCATTATTCTTCCTGCGCATGCTGCAATCTGCCATGTAAAAGAATCTCCATTTTAAATAAACCCATAATTACACACTTACCTGCACTGCTGGCTTCTCAACACACACAAAAGCAGATGAACTAAACCGGTTCTCCAGAGACTAGACCACACTCCATTCCTCTAAATCCACATTTAGTGGAGGATTGCCACCCACGTGGCTTCCAAAAAAGACAGCTCAGTTGGGAAGAGGGGGGATGTTTTTTGAATTTTGATGTAGTTTTATTTTTCAGAAAAAGAAATCTACAAATACTACAGTTTACTTACATGGAAGAAGAGATTCAGTTTGTGAACAGTAAAAGCCCTTAACATCTTGAACCACAATTATCAGAATTTTACTAGAGAAGTAGCCAACCTTCACAGCTTTCAAGAGCATCATATGAAATGTTATGGAGTACTGATGGCACTAGCTAAAGCAAAATTTTGGACTGCAGTTACTTGTCCATTTAATGCTTAATGCAAACAGCATTCTTCAAACTACATATGTAGTCAAATGGCTTTCAAATTATTACGCCAGAGCAGAGACTTTCTGGGGAATCCAGACAGGACATTTTATGACCTCTATTATCAGGGGTTTTTTTTTAATATGTGAAAAAATAATTATTTTATTGAAAATTGTGTATATCAGCTCACATGTTTTAGAGATGACTGGGGAGAAGAGAGCAGGAAAGGGAAAAGAGAAATGGGATGTATGTGAAGGGCAGAGGCTTCCCTTCCTACAGCACACAGCAAGGGTACCAGAAAATTGAGGTCTGTAACTCAGAGATGGTTGTTGTGACCTGTGGGACTGTGATTTCCCCTGTTTTTATCTTCACAGCCTGCATGCCCCTGCTCTGCCCTGCAGGGCCCAGGTGCCCTCAGTGGATGGGCACAACAAACTTACCAACTGGCTTTACCACAATGGAAGAAGTTTTTCTGTTTGTCAAGACATAGGCAGCACCACTGTCCTACAGCTAGCTATTAACAGTAGCTGAACTCAGGTGAACTTTGCATTTTCAGCCACACTTAAATTAGGCTAATGTGAGTGGAGGAAAACATCCCTGCCTGTTCAGTCTCCCAGTCAGAGTCCCGCATAGCCTGTCCAGTGCTACCAGCAAGCTCATCCCTCAGGGCTCACACATCAGCAAAGATCATCTGGAGTATTTTATCAGGTGTTTTCAAGAAAACAGTCTGTTAAGGTCTCGTCTGTTCTTGAAATGAGCTGTCACTACACGGTAGCAGCCCTTGAAGACCTGCTAAGTGAATAGGCTGAAATTATGGAGGGACATGCAGTAATTGAGCATGCAACACTTTCTGCATCTGTCTGGGGGAATCAAAGTTGTTTACATGCTAGGAGCTTCAAGCAGCAGCAAGAACATGGACCTCCAACAATAGCTCCATTGTCAGAAACAATAGATGTGACCTTTGGTCTGCTGGGACAAAGGACAAGTGCTGTCCTCTGTGTCACCCCATGGATTTTGGCTGTTGGCACTGTAATATGGCTTTTCTCTCTGGAGGCAGGACTCCTGCTGCCCTGTCCCTGGCTCTCCTATACCCTTCCTATCTTAACTACACTCAACACTCTTTTATGCTCCTTTCCTTTTTTTTTTTTTTTTTTTTTAATTGAGGCAATACATTTTAGCTTGCTGTCATGAATGAGCGTTTTAGGATGCTCGAAGAATCCCTGGCAAAGGTATCAGCAAAAGTATGTTTAATATAAAAGCAAAAGCATGACTAAGTTCATTGGCAAGGTTCACTCTACTACTTACCAGATGGTTAAAGCACACTGAGAAAAATTATACTGAAGTCTAAAATCAATCTAAAACTAAAATCAGCCAAAAATTATCTGCATGGAAAAAGGGTAAGGCTGAGAAAGAGTAAGGCTAAAAAAGAATAAGGGAGACCCTCCCATTGAGTCACAAGGTTCAGAATGGACTTCCTTGCCAAACTTAGCCTCACACTTGAAAAATGGTTTAGGCCTATAAGTTTTAATGGCACTTAACAGCATTTAATCGACAGCTTAATGTAAACAATTTAACAAAAGATTCTTACAGGATTTACTATCGCACAGCAGTAAATCAGTAATAGGCCTAACTTACAAATCTAAAGTACTTAAGAATCTAGGAGAGCAACATTCATAGTACATTTGCTATAGCATATACACACTCACACACAGACCCAAAGGACTACATACAAGGTGTATACATTTGAAAAATTCCCTTTGAATTCAGCAAAATACTCACATCAGATGCCTTTGCATCTTCTCAATGGGCAAAGGGTTGAGTCTTGAGGAGTGGGGGTAGCCCAGGCTCTGTTGTTGGTGATCAATGGTGGTCCCCCAAGTATGGCAAACGTGAGAGTTGGCTGGCTCTGAGAGGCCCCACTCAGGGGGAGGTGCTGGTCACAGCCTGCTGCAGTCCAGGAGGGCTCAAAGGGTCTCACTTAGGGCTGCTCTTTATAGGATCACAAGAGAGTTTGCTTTAGTCATAGTAATTTTCCATACTGGCCACAATTTGGGTGGGTAATTTTCTTTAACAGTGCAGTAACAAAAATGTTGTTCCTACTGGGTTGTTATTCAGGCAAGAATAATCAGTTTTCAAGGCTGTTCATTAAAAACAGCCTCACTAGAAAGCATAAGCTCCTGGGAGTGTTTCTGATAAGCTGAAGAGGAGCTTAGCCCAGGTGGTGTTTGTCAAGGCCAAGGCTTAATGAGTATTTCTGAAATCATAATGTGGCCCAAGGGTGGGGATGCACCTACATACCTGGCTAAAATAGCATGTGGATACATTAGTTAATGTTTGTGTGATGCTGGTATTTATTGTGATGGGATTTGCACAGTGACACATATTTATAGATGCAAGCATTAAAGAGGAAAGGGAGAGTTTGGATTCTCATGGCCGCAGAGTACCCGTAGCACAATGCAATAACATATCTTTGCTCCATAGAAAAGAATAAGATTGCAGCTACTAATGACAGTAATTAAAAATTTCTGTAAGAGCTGTCCAATCACCTCTTCATCTGAGCAAATTATAGTGTGTTATTGAAACCATTAGTACAATAAAATGAAGCTAAAAAACACTTTGCATTAAAATAATCAGACATTGATTCATGATGTAAATTGTAAATCGGTAACCTATAACACATACTAATTGCTTTTCTCTCTCCTGTAAGGTGTGTTTCTTGAAAAGATCTGATCAAGCATGTCTGTTTGTTCACATGTCACCCTCCAGTGGCTCACACTACTATACTAGACATAATAAGGTGTAGAATCAGGTAACCTGCTATTGATTGCAATCCAGAAAGGACACACTTGTTCTCACACAGAAGCAGGATAGCCACTTTTGGAGATTTAATTACAGCTAGATCTCTACATGTTTGCCGGACATGAATTTTTATGGAGTACCTTTTTAATGTAAATACTTTAACACTATGCTCTGATAGGATCAGATTTTGTAAAATAAATATAAGTTGAAATATTTAACATGTACAATCAGTTTCTAGTGAGACCAACTTTACCAGCTCCACAAAATACCTCCACAATGCAATTAGTATATTTTTCCTTTTTTCTCTCTCCAAGGAGAAATAGATTTTCTCCTTTTAATTTAACAGGTTTGTATCTCCTTGTGCTTTGCTTTGATTTTCTTGTTAGTAAAGGCTGGGTGCAATGCATGTTGAATTGAAAGTGGTCATGTCTGATCCTATCTGATACCTTGTTTCCTTGACACAAACTAGCAAGACCACAAAAATTGAAAGAATAAGAGAAGGAAAACCAAAGGAATAATACGAAGTGTCAGAAAAAGTGCAGTTGATACTACATCCATTGGCACACTAAGAGAATGGCTGAAATGTGGTCGTTTTTGAAAGAGACCTTAATGGTTATTCCAAATGTAAGTCATAGCAGATCATTTGGAGCCCAGAGCATTATGATGAACACTATGGGAGTGTAATTACAATGCTCATTTGATTACCCTGTAGCCATTCCACAAAATGCAGAGCAAAAAAAGTTGATCGAAAGTAGCTGGTTTTGATATGCAGTAGCCACTTCTAAAAGCACAAGATCCCAGCCCTTTCATTGTCAGGCTTTGATTTTTATTTCCCTTTGAAAACACAAATTACATTTAGTCACATCATAAAGAAATCATTTACAAAATGTTCTGTAAATGTATAGCTGTGGGAAACAGAAGGCTATCAGGAAATAACCAAAATACTTACTGTAGTCTGATTTTTTTCTCTTTTATAAAAGCGTTGCCACGGCCTTTTTGCAAGCGTTGATTTGCATTGCCTCCACTAGCCTCCAGCAAGATGTGGTTACTGGGAGAGGATGGGAGTGGGAGGAGAGGTGGTGGCATAACCTCCTCCCCAGGGATCTCTCTCCCCTGGCAGCTCTCTCAGGAGGGAGCAAGTGAGGGGGACAAGTAGAAAGCCTCCCTCAGGGCTCGCTAGTGCCTACCAGAGGTCTCCAGGGCACATCTCAAGTTTTCAAGCCCTTGGGTTTTTTCACAGCATGAGGGAAATGCCCTCTCTGCTGCAGGGAGCCCTCACCTTTCTTGCTAAGGCAGGAAAAGGAATGTATGTGTTGAGCCCCAGGTACACTAAGCCACTGCATTCTACACAGCACAATGTCCGTGTCTCCACACGCAGCACCCGCCAGAGAGCCCCGGGAGGTGTCCGGGAGGAGGCTCCGGCCGCGGGCAGCGGCTGCGGCTGTGGGGAGCGTGGGTGGTGCTGCAGTGGGAGCTGCAGGGAAGGGCTGCACGCTGGACCCCCAGCTCGCCTTTCTCCCAGGAGGCCGCTGCCTGCCATCCCTCTGTCCTCTGGGTTGTTCATCTCAAATGCCCTGTATTTACATTCACTCAAACGTGATCTTGGCAGACCCTTATTAGTGTTATTGCCTTAATAGACTTCTCCTCTCTAACCTCTAAATTTTTGCAACCAACTGGCTTGAACTGCTAAGCGTGGCAATTCATTAGATAAGAATATTGTGTAAAAACCCTTCTATGGTGGACACAAATACAGAAAATAATTCTGTCAGATGTAATTTTCAGAGGTAGCACAGCTATTTGGTTCCATTTAATGACATGGGATGCCAGGAGGTCTCTCAGTTTGGTGTTTTTCCACAGTTACATAAGTCACTGCCCATCTTTCCCAGCCTAAAGTAATAATAATAATAATAATTATTATTACTATGTCAAAGTGCATTCTCTAACACAATCAAAAAAATCAATTGCATATATTTGCCGTACAGTCCAATGTTCTTGGCAGCAAGTCTGCAAGTTATAGAAAGTCTTGAAATACATGGGGTTTGATCCTGAGCAGCATCAGCTGAGCTAGAGAGCAGGACAGAGGTGAAGGGTGCCATGGCTGGGGGCTGTTGCTCTTATTGAGGCAACCTCTGCCCCTTAAATCAGCTCAGCAAGCTGCCAGATTGTGGTCAGCATGCTGTCATACATGGCCAACTGCTAGAAAATAATCTGTGGGAGCAGATAAGATAGAGCAAAACTGCAGTAGTCAGTTTTTTCTTTAAAAAATGAACCATGTCCGAAATCACTCATCCCCATTTCACAGCAGGAAAGCAGGTTCTCATGGGGCATTAGCTCAGTCATGGCAGAGCTGGAGAGAGGCATAAGTGGGTACTCTCCCTTCCAGCTGAACAGAGACTTGCCCTGGCTATATGTAAATAAAAGCAGCCTGTGTTTGCAGGCCTGGGCAATGTTTTTGCTCTGGGGAGTCTCACATTCATGTGCTGCCCTGCTTAGGAGCAGGGTTTCACAGGGGCTTGAATTGCCAGCTGGTTCACAGCACAGCAGCACCTCTCTGACCTGCAAGACACAGGGAACAAGCGCCTGGAGAGTGCAGCACCAACGCAAAGCTGCTGGTCTGGCTGTCACTCCCTCTATGGAGCAGGTCCCCAGGACAGTCATCTTTTACAGCCAGTCCTGGTGGCAATGGTAGGTACCCTAGTGCTGCTGGGGAAACCTATGTTCTTAGGAAGCCAGTATACAACAGGGTCAGGCCCAACTCTGGGCCACCAAGCTGAAGAATGATTGCTACCCTCAGTGGTATGTGACTGCTCTCCATCCTCCTGTTCTTTCCTTTTTTTTTTTTTTTAAAGTCATCCTTAGGTATAAGGGAAAGACAAAAAAAAAAAAAGGAAAAAAAACCACTTGAAAAAAATTGAACCACATGCCTTGTTGGCAGAAGTCGTCTTTTTGCTCATGCTATGAAGACATCAGCTGTGGAGGTAAAGCCTGTAAAGTTTCAGAAAACCAAGGACCATGATGCTGAGCTTAACCTGCTCTTCCTGTCTGAACTGAGCAGTGCTTCCTCCCTCACAACCCACCGGCAGGGTCAAGAACCAATTGCTGGGAAGAGATGCTGCTGTTCACCCTGAAACTTTCCTGCTGATGTCTGGCATCCAGAGAGAGCAGGGCAGCTCTCGTGATTCTCACAAGATCCAGAGTAAAATGCTGCTGAACTAACAGAAAGAGTCTGTGTAAGCTCTGACAGCAAGTCTCACATTAAAAAAAAAAAAAAATTGCATCTGATTTTGTAAACATTCCCTCAATTCGATGCAAATACTCACTCAATTTCAACATCCACTTCTGAATCTGCCTTCATGAGCTCTTGGATATTTTTCATCATCCATTCCAGCAGGCATCTCAGAGCTTGCTTCTTACAGTTAGAGCATTTTAAACCCTGGAAGAGGAAAATGCAGGTACCTTTTGGGGATTAAGAAAACATCAACATTCAAGCATTGAGATATGAAGCCCAAGAGAAGGAAAAGCCAAGAAACCAAGGGACAGCTCTACGGTAGTGGTATTTTGTGCCACTTGCAGAGTCAGCCTTGGAGAGAGGGTATAGCAGCAGCAGCACTGCCAAGGGTGTGTGTGTGGGTGGAGGGCAGTGTGTCCAGCTCCTGGCATGCAAATCTAGACATACTGGTACTTAAATATGGTTGCCTTTAACAGACTTGTAAGAAAACCCTAAATGAACACAACATGGCTTCTTTCCAAACAGCATTTCCTGAGGCGTAGTTGCCCAAAACAGTCTGATTTGACACATTGCTGTGCATGGTCTTCTAGCTACCTGTTAGTAAAACATGGAAAAAAAAAAAAAAAAAAAGGCTCACCTTTGTAAAGTACTGGGGGTGTGTGTGAAAATGTAAGCACTTTTTTTTTTATAATGAATTATTACCAAGATAGCGAGTAGCCACATTAAAAGTGATGAAAACAAGATGGAAAACTAAATCTTGCTAATTTTTTTTTTACAAGTTCACTCACTGTTGCTTTAACCAGCAATGCTGGTATAGCAAAAGGATTTCTAATCAGTCACTAATGCATGATTGTTTAATTTTAATGGGCATGATCAATACCATCCGTTTCTTCTTTAAATGCTAATGAACACTTTAATACAACAGATGTGGACAAACAGTACATTGCAGATTAAAATTAGGCACAGCATTAAATAGCTTACAAACAGCAGAGGAATCCTGCTGGACATCTTGACAAACAACCACAGACAGCTGATAAATCTTGAATTGCCACCACCAGCCCACAGTGTCCCAGGCTTGTACAACTACACCGCCATCCTGATCACCCTAGAAGAGAAAAGTGCCTTTCCAAACTCTTGCAATTTCTTTCTTAGGATTTGTGCAGGCCCAACTGTGACTCCTGAGATGCATATCCAAATTTTAATAACACTGGCACATTTCTAGCAACTACTCTCAGGCACAGTTACTATTAGTTGATATCCTCCAGCCCATTTTGGTCATGGCAAGAAATGTCAGGGAAGGATCCCCAACCTAAACAAAATCCGAGTCCCCTGCTAAGTTATGACAGAGAAACATCCAGTGGTAGATTGTCCATGTCCCCCAAATTAGTTGTCAGGTTCAGTAAACCAGGGCCAGAAGCTGAGTTACTAACTAGCTTTCAGCCAGTTTGAAAATGTCAAACTTTGTTACCACAGGGCATCACATGCAGCTGAATTCACTTCAAGGTAAGGCTTTTATTTTTTCTGCTCTTAACTGGTGTCAGAGGAAAAGGCTCTTGAGTGCCAGAGATCCAATTCCTGACACCTGGTGTCATTTGTGTCTTGCTCCATTGGTTTTGGTGGACCCTATCCTGAATTCATGAAATATGAGTCCCAGTTCACTCTGGTAGGTATTGGAAACTCACCCCAGGACTCACCCCTCACTGGGGCTGGTGGCAATCAGAGGAAGGAGAGCTGCATGTACCCACAGGAATGGCCTTTGTGTGGAGCAGGGAATTTACATGTCCTTTGGAACATCCAGTGACAGGGCTATGGTGATACCCCCTCACCCTGAGCGGGTGACGTGCCAGCAGCTCTGCCGGCATCGCTCACAATGGTGTGCCAGCAAGCACCACCTGGGATGGCTGGTGTGCACCCTCTTCAAAGGCATCTCTAATTTGCAGTTCCTTGGCTTTCAGAGGGTACCATGCATCGCTTTGGGTTCAGCTTCCTTTATCTGTTGCTTCCTTTTTTTCTCTCTTGCATCTTGTGAAACCCAAACTTTTTTTTCTCCTTTTTAATTGTGTGAAATCAACTTGGAGTGAAAAGGCCACGAAGAAACTTTCCTGACGCCAACTGAGTCTAAGCTGTGTCTTTGTTCTCAGCAGAGCTAAAGACCACATTAATCAGAAACTTTCCTGACCTTGTCTTTACTACCTGAATACTGAAAGACAAAAGCGACACAGCCTGGCCACATTTAAAAATTCAATTAAAAAATACCAGCTGCACAGGGATAAATATTATTGTAGACCTCAGTGGGGTTAGTTGTAACTATGATAAAGGCACTGCCTTCTTCTCACTCTATTTTAATTTTTTTCCCCAGAAGAATAAAGCCTAGTTTTTGATTCTCCTTCTGATTAAGATAACTGTGTACGTGACAGTGTGCTCGGTGATGTTGGGTAGCTGATGTTGGGGCTTTTAATAAGGAACAACATAAGAAATTCCTGACAAGGGATGCCAAGCGGAAAGTGAAGAAGTGAAGCTACTAAAGTGGACCTGAAGAAAAGTGTCCTTGTGTCCCTATTTTTCAGACTATGCTGGTCTGATAAAAATACCACCTCTCTCTGTAGCCCTGGCAGAAGCAGACTAGACAAGGGGTGAGAAGACCCTGCTCAGAGATGGACTCAGCATCTAGAGGCAAAGTGAGGTGAGGAGAGAGGTAACAGCACAACTCTCCTAAGGATGAAATTCTCCAGAGCCTTTCATTGTGGCACCTGGCTGTGCCTTATGGATTTTATTTTTGAACTATTAAACAAGTGAGCGGATATCCAGTCAGCTGAGAACACGAGCAACCAAACAGAGGGGAGAAAAACCAAATTAAATCCCTCGGTGCTGATAGTGACAGGAGAGGTGGCAGCTCTCCCTGTCCGCTGGCAGGCCCCAGCCAGGTGGGTACCGGCTTCGGTGCAGCAAATTAAATAGGAGCAGGTGTATCTTCTCTAGGTTGAACGTTCAGTTAAATAAAGGGCCAAATTCCTCTCAGAACATCCTCCGGCCCCGCCAGCTCCCCCTGGCTCTCTCCTTTCCCGGCTTGCCAGCGGCCTGCCTGTGGGGTTTCCTCGCGTGCTGCACCTTTATCCACCCGCCCTCGCTGGCTCTGCTCTCCCCTTCGCCCCTCCTGGGCTCGCCGTCACCCTCCGGGGGCATGCCGGGGATGGCCGTGGGCTGCGGAGGGGCGCGGGGGTACCTGCGGTGCTGGGAAGCCGGGGGGGCCGCTGGCAGAGAAGTCCTGCTGGCTCTTCCCGAGTGTCGAGGGGGCACCGGGGAGCTAGTGCCGCTGCGCCGCCCGTCCGAGGAGCTGCGGGAGGGAGCGCTGTGTGAGGGGCTTCTGCCTTTGCCAGCAGACCTGTCCCTCTCTGACGGCGTGTCAGAGGCTGTGCTGGAGGCGCTGCTACCTTTGGAGTTCAAGTGCAGACTCGAAAGGTTTCTCATCAAACTGTGTGACAGGGGAGAGGAATTCCTCGAGTGGCTGATGGATGTGAGCTGGTGACTGACGGGAGCGCGTGTCCTCCTGACGGCAGCGGCGTAGGAGTCCTGGCTGCGAAGGTAGGGCAGGTAGTGGGTGACTGTGCTCGGGCTGTGGGGGTGGCCGTGCTGGAGAGAAATGGCTTTTGCTATCTGGTGCATGCGCAGTGTCTGCATCCACTGACTGTCAGTGCCTGGCAAGGAAATGGAAACAGTCAGCTTTCTGTGAATCGATGGAAAACCGCTCTCAGCTTTACCGAAGGTGTGAGGTTAGGTACCAGGGTTTCGCTCGGAAGAGCCTCAAGCCACCTCCCAGCCTTGCAGCAAATAGTCCTAGATTTGAGTATGTGCAATGTTATGGTTGAACAGAATGTTGGGCTTTTAAAACAGCAATTGATACAAATATTTGTGATGCCACTGCAGATTATGGAGACTAGACTAGAAGACAGTTACAGAGCCATCCACTTGGCTGTTCAGGTGGGTTCCCACTCCCAAGTGCCTCCTGGTCTTTTGAACCCAACCTGGTTTCAAACATGCCCTGTGATGGTCTTGGCAACTTCAGCAGATTTCTCCACAGCTTTCGTTACAAAAGAGCCTGGAGACCTCTGGAGCTGGCACAGAGGTCACCCCAAGGTACCCGTACTGCTGCAACATTGCTTTCCAGCTGCACCTCTCCCATCTGGCACAGTTGTGCTGTTCGCAGCCCAGCACACAGAGGAAGCAATGAAGAGCCAGTGCAAATCCCAGCTGTGGCAGCCACATTCACTTCCTATGGCTCAAATTTATTTTCAAACTGCTACACACCATAAAACCCAGAGCTACTTCAGTTGTTGTTGCTACTACAAATTCAGAATTCAATCCACTTTGCATCCAGCTTCATGCAGAAAACTGACTCCGTATGTGGAAAAGCCAGTGAGGCATCAGGCTTCAGCCAGGCTGGCTCAGAGAGTGCTTAACTGTGAGCAACTCAGGGTATTACAGTTCCCTCTACACCTACTGTCTCAGCCCTGGGGTCATAACAAAGTCGTAGCTTTCAGAGATCACACTGAAGTGGTTTTGAAAGTCAGTCCTGTGGTTTCCATGAAAGCCTTTAGCAAATACAATAGCTGTAAATTTTCCATTTGAACTGCAAAAGCTGCCTGGTTTGGTACTTTGTGGGTAGAGCAGAGAACAGGAATCCCTCTTATCTGAGGCCACAACTCTGGCCAAAGACCCATGGGGAGCAGCTAAAATAATTTTGTTCTAGAGAGATTTGAATGACTTGTCATTAAAGATTGCTAATATCGTTCCAACAGGAAAGCATAAGCCTTACTGCCTCTCACTGGAACACTTCATTGACCATGGGGAGTTTTGTGGGAGCTGGATAGCAGCTCTGTCCTCGTTAGGATTACTCCTGTTAAAATGTAATGGATGATCTCTTCCACTCCTCTTTTCCCCAGACTTTGTTTGAATCCAAAGAGATTTAAATCACTTCCACTTTTTGTCAAGTATGTCAAAAGGAAGCTGTCTTCCCTGTCATAGTGTGTGTGACACTGACACAGCAGATAGCTCCACCTGCACTTAGAGGTGAACCTTCTTTCACGGAAAGACAGATGGGAATTGCCTCCTCTGCTTCTTAACTTCCTTGAAAGTCATGGTTTCAAAAGAAACATGCCTGCCAAAATGTACCTGCTAGACACTATTGCCTCTGTCATTCCCCTGTGCCCTCCTACAAGGGTGTGGATGTAAATCACAGACCTCAGAAACCTGGAAGCAGCAGGCTCAGGACTCAAGTTTGGCTCTTCATTTGTTATCAACACTCAGGTGGCCATCACATGCACTATGGGACCAGTGCTGATCTCCCTGATCAAGGGGCTCCCTTCAGACTGTTCAGCCCTGGCTCCTTACAGCCAACAGCGGTTGCCAGCCCAGGATCCAGCTGCCCAGCAAGGATCTCCTGGTGTGCCCTGTTGGGCTGCCTCTCCTGGGCTGGGGGCTTCTCCCTCATGTGGTCTCTGAGCCACCAACTCTGTACACTCTGTACACTGCACGTGCCCTCTGTGTAGACCACAGAGGCAGTACCTTCACTGCTGGCTATTTTAGCCTACAGGTATCACCCTTACCTTTGTGCTTGCATTTGGTGGTCTTTTAAACCTGGGAAACGTGGTCTGGTAAAGAAGACAGGCCAGAAGGTTTGCTAGAGCTGAGGCACAGCTTTCATGCTGGCTGGTAACCTGCCTCCTTTGAACTGTGCCTGTTCAATTGGCTGCTGACAAAACATTAGTGCTTCCATGTAACTCCTCCAGTGTGTCAAAGGGACAGACAAGCTCTCCCACCACTCACTGAAAAAAAAGCAACCATTTCGGCTTACAGCAGCTGAGCCAACCTGTGAAGATACACACCACACTTGGTACGGCTGCAGGGCTCATCACCCCAAAACCAGGGTAACCTCTATCTGCATAGCTAATCTGGAGTAAAGATGTATCTTTTAGGACATGCTCTAGGTTTCATTTGCATTACAAAATGTAATTGTGTTGCAAATGGATCACAATTGCTTAGGAATGTTAGATTTGTCTGTAGTCCAAACCCAACACCTCTCAATTCACAGGGCCACTCTTCTACAGTTGCCACTAGTGTACAGAATTGAGAAATTCCTCCTTTGCTCACTGGCATCTTGTTCCAGCTCCTGTACTGCCCCTTAGGCGTCCCAACCCAAACATTTCTGCAGCCCTACTGTGAACTCAAAGAGAAAAACAGCTTGGCTAACAAACACCTTTACAAAAACAACAGCAGATCTTAAAGGCATAACTGTGCTAGAGTCAACTGAGACAAGTGTGAACCTATTAGCAGCATAAATTTATTAGGAAATGAAAACTGCATTGTAGAGCCCACTGCATTATTAAACATATCTCACTGAACAAATCAAGCCACAGAAGCCATAACAAACACCATTCCAGAAGTCAGACAGTGATGAGCTAGGGCTGGCTCAAATGGAAAAGCTGAGCTGTGGAAGAAGAATGCAGTGGGAAGATTTCTACAATTACTCAGAGAAGAGCAGGATGTCAGCAGCATTTGTGTCTGCCAGGCTGGCAGTATTGTACTTGACAAAACGGTGTCATCCACAGGGGGACTTTTTGCCACCCCACATGCAGCTTCTGAGGCCACAGACTCAGCATGTGTGTTGCCCTGCAAGAGCACTGGCCAGAGCAAGAGCACCCAGGCATCTCTGACAGGAGGTGCCCTTTATCCAAGCACAGCATCTGTGCAAAGCTGTGTGCTGGGTGGCTAAGGGTGGGAGGGAAGAGCTGGCCAAGCACTCCAGTTGAGTTTGAGCTTATCACCATGGACTGCTTCCAGCCTGCTTCCTCTAGGAGCATACAGGGCACCCCTCTTACCCTGCAGGCGGAAAATGGATCTGATGGCTACCAATGTAAGCAAGTTAATCAGGGACAGCAAGACTGGAGGCTGCCTGGGCTGCAATGATCATGCATTGGTAGGGTTTGCAGTCCTGAGGGACATGGGTCACCTAAAGTTAGGCTCATGAATTTTAGGAAAACAGACTTCCAGCTCCTCAAGGACATAGTCAGTAGGATTCCCTGGGGATAAGGGAGTGGAATAGAGCTGACAGATCTTTAATGAAGTCTTCCATAGACTGCAAGAGCTCTCCAGGAGCAAGAAATTGGGCAAAGAAGGCGAGAGACTGGTGTGTCTGAGTAGGGAACTGCTGGTCAAAGTAAGGGGAAAGAAGCAAATGCACAGAAAGTGGAAACAAGGACACATAGCCTGGGAAGAGTATAGACATGAAGTCTGGCTGTATAGGGATGTAGCGAGGAAGGGCAAAACAAAGCTGGAACTGAACCTGGCAAGGGATGCAAAGAATAACAAGAAGGGTTTCAGCTATGTTAACAAAATAAGAAGCTCAAAGAAGGTGTACCCCCTGATAAATAGCACTGGAAAACTGGTAACTACAGATGAGGAGAAGACTTTGTCTCAATCTTCAGTGTCAGCCTCTCTTCCCACACCTATCAGGTCAATGGACAGCAGGGTGAGAACTGAGGGAGCAAAATGCTTTCTGATCTTAACATCAGTGGACAAGGGAAGAGCTACAGATGTCATTTATCTGGAATTCTCTAAAGCCTTTGACACGATCCCCCCCAACATCCTTCTCTCAATTGGACAGGGCTGGATTTGATGGGTAGACTGTTAGGTGCATCAGGAATTGGTTGAATGGTTGCATCCAGACGTCAACAGCTCAGAGTCCTGGTGTACATCAGTTACAAGTGGTGCCCCTCAGGGGTCCATACTGGGACCAGTGTTATTTGTTATCTTCATCACTGACATACAGAGGGATTGAGTGCACCCTCAGCACATCTGCAGGTGACAGCAAGCTGAGTGGGGTGGTTGACATGCATTGCCTTTTTGCTGTTCTCCCCATATATAGGGAGAACATGTCAGCAATAAAGTTGACATGTGTTGACTCACCTGAGTCAGATCTGCTCCGTGAATTCCCCTCTGAATTGGGGAGAGAGGTCTGTATCAAGAGCTGTACTGCCTCAACCTCGTCCTGCGCTTTCACCTTGCTCCAGCAGATAGCTTGGATGTGCCTCGTGCTTTTGGGAGCTCTGACATCACTCTGCTCAGGAAGGACACAACAAGCATGAGGATGGAACAACACACAACACAGAACACACTAAGCCCCCCTATGAGGCAACTTCCACGAGTGCCTGGGCAGCAGCAGTTTTTTCAATATAGAATCTGTTTTGCAAAACCACTTAGCTAGTTCTCAAATATTTTTAGACTCTAGATAATTTTGGCTGGTACTTGTGATTATGCTAAAAATGTGGTAGTGAATAACTGCTTCAATTCTTGTACCCTGTGGAGGAAAGATCTGCAGGCCTCCCCTACAAACATAAAAATACATGTTACTAGTTCTATTAATGAGCATCAAATGTGCACTGCTTTCTGCTAAAAGAGGTAGGACTAAGCAGCTATTTTTGCAGGGGGACCCCCAACAAAATTTTCCTGGAGTATCCTTCCATTTGCTGTTAAGGACCTATGACTCCTGTAAGAAACTTCAGCCTGAAAGGAAACTACTTCTTCACTTTTGAGACAAGCAAGCAAGGTCCAGGATTTCCCCATCGCTCCATCACTGCCTGAATGCTTGTTCAGGACAGAGCTGGAACTTCACTGATTAACCTTCTTCTGACAGACAGGGTTAGTCTTTATAAAATCAGTATTGTAAGTAACTGCAAACTCTTTTTACAAAGCTAATTTCTATCACATCAAATTGTATTTTGGGTTTTATTTTATCTTACTCTTGTTTTCTCATTTTCTTTCTTCTCCTGTTGCTTCTCTGCTCTCCTAATTAGCACATCATTGGAAAGATAAAAACCAGCCACTTTAAATAATGCAAACAACACTGACCATTACACTTTAAGCAAAAGGAGCTTTCATCCTTGAGAAGAAGAACCATCCCAGGCAGCAGTCTGAGACCGTTGTCTCTGTAAACTTAATTCAGCTTTTGCTCTGAAGTTTATATTTTACAACTAATTACAGGCTGCTGAGAACTTGATTATAGGATATAACAAAGCCAGAAGATGTTATTTCCACACCTCCTGTGTAGGTTTTATCTTGGATCAACTATTTTATTTGTTTCTTAGAGCTTACCTCATACGTAACAACACATTCTACAGACTGGTGCTCTTCTATGCCCACAATCCATTTCTCCATTACAAAGGGTGGCTGGAAAAAACATGGTGGGAGTTTTCTAAGGTGCTCTTCATCTCCCGACTTGTTTCTAAGTCACCCAAAAGGGATTTACAACATTTGCCTCTTTTCATTCATTCCTATATTGTTAACATCAATATTTTCCCTAAAACTTTATGAGACAAAGCAATATATTTTTGAAATATTTACTTCCTAATTTACAAAAGGAAACTGAGAAGAGATTTCCATATATAATGCACAGCAAATGAGACAACATGGAATGTTTTGGGGGGGCACAAACCTTTTTCAATTTTGTGTCTGTACACTCTTGCTTCTGCTAGATTTACAGAGGAAAGCAAGAACAAGTATCTAGAGATTCTCAGAGATATTCCTTGACAAATATAAAAACATCGAAGTATGTGAAAAATTAATGTTACTGTATCTAGTTTTTAGTTTATTTAACTTTACGCCTTTTTTGAAGGAAAAATTGAAATGTCCAAGATGAAAATTAGACAGAAAACTAATGGTAGTACTAACAACAGTCATAATAATAACAACAAAAAAATCACAAGTGTTGTTCCAGAAATCACAAACTATAAAAATAGCATTAGCATGAACTAAATATTAGAATATTTTTTGACAAATACATCTATATCACATTTTCCTTAAAATTCTGACTGTTGACAATCTGCTTGTCATTTTTTCCTTTATAAAAAATGATTAAAAGTTTCCGCCCCCCGTTTTGCCCCAAAAATTCACAGTTAAAAGCACTCAAGAGTTTGGGTGTTTTTACCAGTGCATATTAGAACAGCATTTTAATTGGCAATCAAGCTGTATATTTTTTCAGTCAGAAATTTATTTTGTTAGCTATTATCAAGTGGAGCATATTAATAAAAACAAACAATTAAAATAATAGCTAACCAAAATGCCCTCTGCATCAAATGAACTTCTTTTCCTTAAGGAAAAGCAGTCTAAATGCTTACTGGTAAATATTTACAGGCAGGTTCTGACACAGGGTAAAATGCTCAGTGACAATGAATTGCAGATACTCAGTGTTGTTCTGTCTGTGATGGGTTTCAGTCTTTGCAATCCACTGGTGCATGAAAGAGAGAGTTTTAGAACCAGGTAAAAGTTCTAAAACTATATTAAAAAAAAAAAAAAAGAAGAAAAAAAAAAAGAAAAACAAAAGAGAGAAAAAATCCAACAAAACCTCCCAGACAAATCACATGAAGTTTCTGGAACATTTAAATTGGTTTCTTCTCATGAAAAATAAAGCAATTTTTTGAACATTCTTTTCATTAAAAGGGGTAATAAATTCAGAGGATAAAACATGGAATTAAAACAAGAAAATATAAATTAGTTCCTTCTCTTATTTGTCTATTGTTAACATTATTGTCAGCTTAAAGGAGAACCAAAATACCTAGCTCCTATTATGATACAATTCTATTTAAAATGTGCATTTTATTTAAAAGCTGTCAAGAGATTGAGCTTCTGCAAGCACAAAAGTCGACTGCTGTGGTATTTTAATGTCTTTGTTTGAGATCTGTGAATTCGTGAAAGCTTTAAGGCTGTAAATACCTTTGTCATCTTTAAAATCTCTGCATCAGGTAGGTTAGTGTTGAATGTCACATCTTTTATGTAGGTTATTGCAATTTCATCCCCGTCCATCTCCATGTACATTTTCCATTTACAATCCTATGAATAATAAAAAAAAAAGAATGCTGGATTGTTAGAATACAAATAGGAAACAAACCCCAACAACAAAGCCCAAAGTGAAACAAAACTGAAAGCTGAAACCACCCGAAATCTAATCCTCAATATATGAAGGGAAAAAATAACCCAGCGAGGGACATATACACATTTTAGGATTTGCATGTTTGCAGTACAGCGTTGATAATGGAAAACTCCCAGTCTTCTTGTTCCCTCTTCTCTCAGCTCACCCTGCGAGGCACCTGCCACCTTGACAGGTCTGGGTGTCTTCCGAGGTGTGGTGTCCCTGCGTGGCCTCACCTGGACAGACAGCCTGCTGGAGCATGTGGCTTGGGAGCTCTGCACACCCCAGGGCAGTGGAGGGACAGGGCAGTGGTGGGAGCCATCCCTTGGGGTCACAGTCAGTGCTGGCAGCCAGCCACAAGGACTTCGTCCCGGTGAACACAGGAATAAAGGACCAAAGTCTGTGCAACTCCTTCAAAACAATTGCTCAAGTAACGGGCAAGAGGATGGACTTGTCATTACAGCTCAGTTATTTCAGATACTAGAGCCCAGTGAGGCACTGAGCATCCTCAACTTCTGCTTGCCTCCCATTGCATTATTAATTACAAAGAAGCTCAGCTAAGAAAATAATCACAGTGAGTCTAATAAAGCACAGCAATAAAAGGTATCTTTAAACAATCCCCTGAGCTGAACAGGGGGCCAACATCCCACACTTTGCACAGGTGTGAGCCTGCAGAAAGTGACAGCTGGCAGCATCCTGCAGGACATCCCACATGGACTGAGTGCTGGAGCTGGGGTTCGTGTCTGTGGCCAGGGAGGCTCCCACTGGGGACCAGAGACTGCCTGCCCATGGTGCAAACCAGCCAACATTTGCTGGTCTGCATGGAGGTGCTTTGGGGACAAGATACTGTGCAGTGCACTGAGCTCCTCCAAAAATCAGCCCCCTGAAGGACCACTCTGCCAGTGAAGCAGTGTCTCCAGCTCCATACAGGAAGGAGGGAATCTTCCCTTCACAAAGACAGGAGCTCCTCCAGACATGCTAGGGGTTCAGGGCTCTGTGTCTGCCACATGCCACCTGTTAGGCAGGTGGGGGCTCCCCGCTTGCAGGAGGCAGTCTTCACCTTGGTTTTGCTCAGAAAATGAAAAAACTTTCAGTGGGGACACAGATGGACACTTAGGGCCACGGGCTTGGGTAAGCAGTTATTTGCACAGACAAATGTACAGCAGCCTAAAAAGTATCTGTTTGCACTGGTGACTGTCTGTGGTGTTTGCCCGTGCATTTCTCAGAAGTGTAACGTGGGAGCTCAGCTCTCAGAAGGCTCAAAGCTTTCCATCGTACACTGAATTGACAATTTCAAATTAAAACAGAAATATAATAATTTCTGAACTGCAACAAGAAATTATGGTTATGACAGCATTTGGCCCTGTGTGTCCATCTGTCCCCTTTGAAATCTTCCACATTTTACAAGCAGAGAGGGCATGTGAGTTGGTTTTTGCACTGTCCTGGTGCGAGTTTGAGTGATGGGAACTACAGTTCAGTGGTCAGGGCACCAACCAAGACTCAGAAGCACCAAGTTCAGTTTTGAGTTCTGCTGGTGGCTTCCTGTGCAACCTGACCAGGTGCTGAAGGCAGCCTGTGTCTTCATTTCCTAATCAGACTGTATCTCTTTGCACGTCTCTCTTCTGTCCTGTTTTTCACATTTGTGAGCTGACCCAGGGTAATGCCTGTCCTGTCCCAGGCAGGTTCAGCACTGTGCACCGGCCCTGACATCTGCTGAGGAGGGCACGTGCTTCCAAACAGAACAGCAACAGCAAAGCAAATTGTCTCTGACTCCTCATCTCTCGGACTGTGCTCCTCTCTGGAACTGTGCTCCTCTCCCTGCCCACTGTTCTTGCTGCCGGACTTTTTTGCAGGAGATTCATGCTACTGCAAATCAAACCTGAGGTTAGAGACAAGATGCTTGATGACATTTGTAAGTTTTACAAAAACACCTGAGCCAAGAAAGGAAAAAAGTTGGACGTAAAGTACTATCCTCCAGTTAGTTCAGCACATCTCCTGTCATCTGAGTAATACCAGTGCCAAGCACCTGAGAGCTAGAGCTGCACCTTGTGCTGGGGCTCCTGTGCCCTCCTGACTCAGGATTTTGTGCTGTTCATTCACATTCCCCTGCAGACTAGATCTGACAAATACGATCTCATTTTAATAAACAAATCAACCAACCACCTGTAGAGAAAAGCTGTGTACATCCGGGCTCTGGCAGGGGGTGGGCACTGCCACTGCCCGTCCCTTTGCCAGATTCACTGCACAGGCAGAGTCCCTCTCCCTGCGGTCATGGATCAAACTGCTCCACGCAGGGTGGATGCCTGAGGCTTGCACAAACACTGCCTTCCCCAGCTCTGAACTGCACCTTCAGAGAAACACACACTCTCCTGTCCCTCAAATCCAGTCCCCAAACCTTTGGTCCTCTTTGGAGCTCTCTCTCCAGCCACACTGTCAGATACCAAGAGGGCAAGATATCATACTAGGACACCTGCCCTGGTCCCTCAAAAATACGTCTCATTTTATTTGGAAAGGTTTTCATTTTGTGTAACTAGAAAATCATTGCTGGAAAGGGGAAAGAGAGAATGAGAGAGAGAGAGAGAGAAGGAGCAGATAAGGAGAGCAAGAGGCAAGAAAGGGAAGGGAATGTTGGGAGAAAGAAAGAAAATATATAAAAAAAGAGGGAGGGAGGGAGGGAGGGAGGGAGGGAGGAAGGAAGGAAGGAAGGAAGGAAGGAAGGAAGGAAGGAAGGAAGGAAGGAAATAGAAAAGGCAGCAGGTAGGTGACCTGCACTGAATCAAGGCACTTAGCATATATCTAAGATAAGTAGGTGGTTACTTGTCTTACAATCCTAGTAACTATTTTGTTCAACCACACAGTAAATAATGCAAGATTTACGTGCTGCAGAAAGAAAGGGATATATTTCCCTGTTTTCCAATGAAGTTCGAGGTTCTTATAACAGGAGATGCTCATCCATTTAAGCAAAAATTTGGCTAGAAAAAAACAAGGATATGAATTTCAATTCTTTAATGAATTGTAGCCATATGACTTCTTAGATCAAAACTACATTTAGTGCCAGGCATATGTGGGAAAATAATTTGGAAATGGCTTGTTCAAAGTGTCTGGTTGATAGATACGCTTGCACAAGTCCTTCAAAGAGACTTCCCTGGACATCTTGTCATTCAAGTATCAAAATACCTCCCAACATCTACCTGCTTGATTTTGATCTAAATAAAAAATTTCAGCTTTTTGTTTTAAAAAAATTATCTAGTTTCAGAACTGAAATGCACAACTTGCAAAACTTTGGAAACATTTCCAAAACAAAACTTTATTTGGAAGACATTTCCAAATAACACTTTGACAAAGCCAATAAATCAACAACCTCTGAAAATTATTGTAGAAAAGCAATCACACATTTGAGCTGCTGCTTCTCAGCTTTGAAACAGAAAGTAAGAACACTTTAAAAATTAAGTCTCCAGCTTACTGTGGTGACAATACTCCTTTAACCCCATATGCGTTTTTGTCTGCAAAAAAACCTGAAAGGGAAATGGAAAAGATCAGGCACAGGCTCTAAACAGCAAACACATATCCTGCAACAGCTTAATACCTTTTCTAGGGAGACACTTCATCTTTCAAGGGGGCCCAAATCAAGGATTCATTTTAAAATCAGTAGTTGCAATAAACTTTTTTGGTTTTTTAGAGATTGAAATAAAAATGGAAATGGGATTGAAGCAGATAACTGGATATTAGAAGAAAAGTAAGATGTAGCACAAGATGAAACAAATAAGAAAAAATATTGGCCATGCTGATACTAAAAGTAGTAGTATGTTGATGATTTAGGTCCCCAGAAGCTCCTTTACATTCTTAGCTATTATCTATCTCAGCTGCTGAAACCTGCTGTTTTAAAGGCATTAGAGTTGAACATCTAGTGACAGCACTTGGGTTATTTATCATTATGTATCACCCTGCTCCACTATATTTTATTATACTGGATTTAAAGGAAGATAACACAATTATGGTTAATTTGCTTCTCTTCTTTATATGTATAGTGTCATGACCCACCACAGCTTTGTCCCATGAGATATTTTTAACCAAAAAGAAATCCACAAGAAACTCTCCCTAAAAATTCCATTAATAACCTCTTGTAGCATGTATGGGTTGCAGGGTCTGGAACTAAGAATGTTTTAATCTCTTCAGCAAAACAATGTCTCATAATGATGTACAGGACTATTGCTGCACTGATGAAGAATCATACATAATTCAGCACCTTTCACTTGGCACCACTGTGATATCCTCATTAGCAGTGGCTCACAGTGGCTGTCAGATGGTGTCCATGCGAATGCAGGCATTATATTGTCTTTGAGATGTGCAGCTGCTTCCATGACACTGCCAGTATATAAAAACATGACGCCAGTTTGTTTTATTTAGTGCTAAACCTTCCAGTTTGTAAAAACAAGGCTGACACAGAGCCTGACATGAGGCAGTGAAAATAATTAGCTCTCATTTTCTCAGCCTCCTATTTCCTTCTCCCCGCTGTGTTCTCTTTCCACTAAACCACCACATGTCAGTCGAAATGGGAGGCAATTAGTGGGCTCATTTCAGTCCCCACAACTGTGCTGAAAAGAAAGTATTTATGATGGCACAATGAACAGCTGAAAGATTAAATAACATTTGCCTTTTGAAAAGAAAATGACTTCTAGCTAAATGGGCAATTTTTGATTATTCTCAAACAAGCTTAGAGTAGTTGGTTTTTAAAATACAAGAAAGGAAAATGAGTCATTTTTAGGTGAAAGAATCAAATAAAACTTGACACAGTAATGCAAATAACTGATGTTTTATTGCAAAATATGTAAATGTGTTATACCCTTAACAATGGCTGGTGTCTCAGGTCAGGGCAGGCTGCTGCCAACCAGGCTCCAGCAAGAGAAGGTGGCTCCACCGCTGGTTTTGTTTCAGCTGTGCAGGCAGAAAAAAAGAGGGGTGGAGGGGAGGCCTTGCGAGAGAGATGGTCTTAAAATGTACAGAAACAAAGCAAGCGGAAGATATGTTTATGTTATCAGTTGCCTGGGTGCCTCCTCCGAGCCAGAGCCCTTACTTCTCTGCAAGGCAACAGGCACTGACTGGCTGCAGCTTTGCCTGGAGAAGCACAAAGCCCCTTAACACCTACACAGACCAGCCAGCAGTACCAAAAATATCTGTCCCCTGACAGCGCTCTTCTCCAGCACCCAGTGCTGTGGAGCTCTGTGCACCACAGAGTGGCACATAATGGTAACTGCCAGGCACTGCTATGTGTGCCCCGAGAAGTGGGGCTTGCAGCAGGCAAGGCAAGAGCTCAGTGATACCCCAGCATTTACCAAAAGCTGCCCTTGCCATGTGCTCAGAGGCAGACGGGGGTGTTGCGGTCGCAGGCATCATCCGCATGAGCAGCCTGCTTGCAACAGCGGGATGGCAAAGGTGGAAGCACGAAAAACAAGTCCCTTCCCTGAGGGCTGCATGGGTGCCCTCCTGTACTGTCCTCCAGTGGCATTTCCTGTGGACCACTCATGGGAACAGCGTGCTGGAGCCATGCAGACACCATGTCCCCACTGCAGCATGTGGAGTGACTGCTCACACTCTGGCACTTGCAGCTCTGCAGGACATTGGCTGAGGGAACAAGGGTGCTCAGGAGCTCAGGAAACGCATGGCAGGGCCACTGTTCTGCTGGGAACAAAGGCTCCTCTTCCAGGCTTTTGCCTGTATAGCACATGCCAAGCCTACAGATCATTGGGAACCTGTCTGTGCTTCTGCAGACATATCTGTGACTGAGGCTGTACGTGAGAGATAATGTGTGGAAGGCAGCAGGTTAATTCACTGGCCAAAGTATAAAAATAAATCTTCAGGTTAAAAAGTCCAGAAAGTGAAGTGAACAAAATACCTACCTGAAAAGTGTATGTCTCTTCGGGGCTATGGAATAATTTCTAATAGGAATCCCTGGTCTTGCACTGCCTACAGAAGGATTTTTAAAGGTCTTGTCTTGTGTTCAACTTCAGTTACACATGGATGCTACAGCTGGAGCAATCCCAGTGGAGATGGTGGAGTTATACCAGCTCCACCTCATGCAAAAACAATACATGGTCCTGAAAAGACTCTATGGAAGAAAATACCAGAAGCTCAGATCACCTGCACTGATCCACCTTCTTGGCAGACTACATTATTCTGTTCTTAATGGTGGTGGCAATATTTTAATGTGGCTGTGGTTTTATTTTACAGCTTAGGTAATTTTTTGTGTCACTTCACTGACTACGTGTTAGAATAGGAGCAAATCTATGAAAATAGCACACAAACACAGCTACTCTGATTCTTGCATTAACTATTAGTCTTTAGTAATGAAAGAATTGTGCTTTGACATGGAATTAAAGAGGAAGGATTTAAAAGATGAGGTTTTGAGATAAGGATAAATAACTCCCTGTTAGAAAGTCAAGGTACCTGTGATTATTTTGCAAAGGAAGGGTCAGATAAAACCAATTCCGCCTCCATTTCTACCCACTAAAGTGGGTTAAAATATCTACAGAGCATGGAGAATAGAAATGACTGAAAAAACTCTAAAAGTGAAATTTCAAATTTTATACCTTGGCTCTTGCTTTATTTTTAAGAAAGTAAAGAATTTATGAGCGTTGATATAGTAGGAGGGTGAAGAGGAACAAGCAGCAGAAGTGGTCTCAAGCACCTGTGAAACTGCATTCCAGTTACAACTATTTCAGTACTGTTTTTTCTCGTACTGCCTGCATTTTGCCAGCCTGGGCTTCTCCACATCAAGAGCTGGTCACAATGTTGCTTTAAAGCAGCCTTAATAGTATATTACCTTTGCCACTACACATTTAAATAATAGCATTAAAATATTTCTCAGTTCGGATATTCAAGACTAGAAAACAGTTCACACAGTTAGCAGATGGTTTTGAAGAGGCTCTGCTCCTTACCTTGTCAAATGGAGGGAGAGGTAAGTGGGGAAAAATAAGGCAAAATGGTGAGGCAACTTCAAGGCTTTGTGTTTGGATATAGGTCAAATTGTGCCACTCTCAGTAAAAAATGAAAACACTCAATGACATAGTGAAATCTGCCCTTTTGAGGACCAAAACTAAGGAATGCATCAATAGAAGGGAAAAAGAGTGTAAGGTATCCTTCTCAAGGGGTTTGGTGATTCATCAGTGTGGAACCAACATAGCTCAGGCACCTTTCCCTGATTGGGAAATTTCAATGAGCCATCTAGGATGAGAAAGCCATTGAAAATTCCCCCTGCAGTCCTGCAAATCGGCTCAAGCCACAACTGCCAGGGTTTGCTGTTTTACCCTCCATCTTGGACTTAATTGGTGGTCCCCTGTTTTTTTGTTTGTTTTTTTTTTTTTTAAATTTGTGGGAGAAAAGAAGTCTAAATCTATCACCATTCAGCTCATTGGGAATTGTGTACAGAAAGGTCATGAAAAGGCAGTGAATGGAAGTAACCACATAACTTGAACTACAGGAGTTGGAAAAGAAACCTCTAAAAACCAGGTTAGCTTTGCAGTGCTCACTCCTGATGCATTCAGAGAGCACAAAGGTCAACTGAGCTTTTATCGCCTCCAAAGATGCAGCTAAAAAAGGAAGGAAACTGTAATGAAATGACTGCATCTGTCAGCTGGTGGAAACCAACATAATCCCACTACAAGATGCAGTTTAAATTAGATAAAAAATATGGGCCTGGTAAAGCTGTTTACTGGGAAGTCAATGTTTCATTCAGCATGCAGAAAAGGCTGTACATTCAAATGCTGTCTTGAAGCATATCCAGCAGGATCCTTGCTAAAAGGCACTGCCATTTCTGAGGCCCTTAAGTTTCTGCCTGCTGATGAAGAAAGGTGTGCTGGCTGTGCTGATGGGGCACAGTGCAGTGCCCAGGAGAGGACACCTGTGCCCTGAGGAACCATCTTCACACCACAGATGGTGCTGTGCTCTTACCAGGCAAACACATTAACCAGCACCCCTGAAATGCTTTCTGGGTCCTGGACCAGCTTCTCCAGCACTTTTACATCTGGTGGTATTGCTGTATGTCATGATGCACTCCACAGCTTTAGTTTGGACTGGGAGGCTTTCCTCCCATGTGTCCATCCTGTCCCATGCTTGAGCATAGCCACCTCCAGTCACATGGGTGGGCTTGCTTCCAGGTGCAACTACACCAGAAGATGCACTACAACGACTAAAGGGAACTCGACCCAAAAGGGCAGCACAGAGCCAGCCTGCTGTAAAACCTCCCAGCATGGCCCGTTCTCCTTACAGAGCCCTTCCTGCTGAGCCTAATAACCTCCCTCAGTGTACACAAATCTAGCAGCCAGTAACCCAGATTTGAGCTTATTGCCTCGTTTCCCTCATGATTAAAACAGGAGAAATGCTTCTTAGCTAGGCAGCTGGTTATAAGGACTGATTAGGGTAAAGTTCCTTTGAGAAATTTATTTTTAAACTGATGTAGGCCAGCTTTTTAGCTATAAAGATGGTGGAAGGTATGATCCCAAGTTCTTCTGCTGACCCAGTTTTACAGGAACAGGCACCACTCTTTTACAAAAATGGGACAATAAAAGAAGTTTAAACCCTTCAATCCTGGTTTTCACCCTTTTCCCAGTTCATTTTGGAACAAATCTAGATGGCAGCAGTTGCTGGCTCAAAGCAGCCTGTAGGGGAGCCAGAAGATTGTATGCAGGGGTTCTCAGAGAAGCAAGCTAGCCAAATTTCCTATACTGTGTGTACCACACCAGTCTTTGTTAATGTTATGTTTGATGCAAATTACTTGCCCATGTTGGCCCTTGCATCCTACCCAAACACTCAGACAACCTGCTCCTTCCAGTTGACTTTTTCAAACTGGCTCGGCTGCAACATCTTTAAAGGCAGGTACAAGTTAATGTGCAGATCTCAGACGTATGTTTCCAGCCCAGACATATTGAGATGACAAACTGTGCATTCCCTGGAAGGGCATCACTAAGCACATGGGGTGCTGCAGCAGGGCAGCTGACAGGGAAGGCATGCCCGGCAAGCAACCACAGCTTCAGAGGGAATGGCTTCCTCAGAAAAGGGCCCAACAGCACACAGAGCACACAGGACCAATTAGGAGCTCACAGGGAAGGCAGGACGAAATAAAAAAAGATTGTCAGAAGCCTGCAGAGGTTATGTCAACACCACACAAGCCCATTGAACTAACTCTGCCCTCTCATAGCAATTCAGCTTCTGTCTTTGCATAGACTTTGCATACAGTCTCATTTGCACATTTTGCTGTCATGGCTAAAACATCTACTCATCTTCAAACTTAAGGAGGCATTAGTACAACATGAATTTCTCTCCAGTGCTCAGAGGTCTATTTGCTCCTTCTCATGCTCCTTCCTCGGAGTAGTTGCCCAGCTCCCTGCACTATGGCTTCCAGCCCATACTGGAAATGGAAAGGAGATACGAGCTTTTTCATGGACTTCTAGTTCCTTCCAGAGTTAGTTGCACATGGGAGAGAAAAATGCACACCTACAAAAAAGCAGCTGTACAGCTGCATAAGCAACATGCATTCAAGAACACTGAGACAGTCTAAGTAATTCACATAGTGATAAAGAAGATTTTTATAGGAAAAAGAAGTACTCAGGATAAAAGATACAAACTAAAAAAGGAAATATTCAGACAAAAAGCTTTTTCAAATTGATGAAATTATTTCAGTATGAGTACAAGTTCCTACTAAGTTCAAACCTAAATGCTTTCTCTGCAAGTACCACCAAGTACAGAAATCAAGAGACTTCTGCAAACAATATGCCCTGAAAGCAAAGCAGCCAGATAACACAAGATGAAAGTCAGCCTCCCACAAGTTTAGGGTGGACACACAATGCAGATTTATCAAATACAAAAGGAAACAAATCCTGCTGTCACAACCCCTGACTCTAGCTCAGAAATGCTTTGTACACCATTTCCACATAGATGATTAATTCTAAAACCCTTGAACTCAGAGTCCACGGCAAGCTAGATAAAACAAACAAAAAGCATGGGACAAACCTCACTCTTGAGAAAAAACAATGTGGTAGAAATCCTTTGCTGGAACATCTGGAGTCATCAACGCTCGTGTTACACAGGGTGTAATGAGAGATCCTTGAACCAGCTCGGCTTGGAGCTGAGGTTTGATTAGGATGTGGCACGCTGGCAATGGCTGAAGCACAGCAGTTTTGTGCAATGTGCTGCAACTACCCCTCCCTCTTTTCTCAGTACCATGAGGGCACAAAGTCTCCACCAGGACCAGTCCCATCCTGCCCAGCCAGCGGCCATTCATACCATGCATTTTCCAAACTTCTCTTGGTTGCATAAAACAGTGTCTCCTTTCTGCTGAGACAAAAGGAAGTCTGCCTACCAACATCAGGTGTATGTCACAGCTCAACAGTCAGTGGGGTTTTTTTAATAAATGGATTACCATTTCACATCCATTGGGATAAAAGGAACAAAATGGAATCCCAAATTACAAAAATTACAATTAAAAAAATTGTTCACAAGGAAACAAAAGCTTTCTGTGTCACTGTTTTCTTCCTTGCCTGTTCTGGGGGATAGTTCCTCATTACTGATGCAGCCCCATTTGCTACCTTGACATTCAGTCGGCACTTGCCAAAACAAGAGGATTCTCATGCCAACTTATCTTTTGTGTCCAGAAGATACTGGACCCTCTGGGTAGGGACTCTTAACCAAACCAGCAGATCAAGCACTCCCAGCTTACCTTTGGACCGCTTCCTGGCTTCAAGTGGTAACCAAAAACAAGTTCAAGATTCACTACTTTCTCTATGCTTTGTTCAGCTCCACCTGCAGAATCCTGCCAAAAAAAACAGGCAAAGGTGAGAATTCACATCTACCACAACCCACTGAGAGACAGGAGTATACCCTTTGGTGGCAGAAAGGATTTGCTTTTCAGGTGCTACAAGTCTGGCAGGCAGCAGAAAGGAGACCACAGTCCAAGAGGGGCAAAGCCTTCTGCATGGGTTTAGAGCTGGTAGTAGGTAGCTGGATGGCAACCAGGAGATGCTGCACAATTTCTGCTCCTGCCTGAGCTGCTCTGGCACGGTGCAGTGTCCCTGAGAGCATTGTGGCAGCCTCTGCCATTGGAACTGCAGCTGGCACAGCAGGTCAGCAATGCTCTGACTTTCATTTCTCCCTCCAGGTAACAGAGTTTTGCTATATGCAAATTCCTTTACGTGGATTTCACTCTATAGCTGTGCAATAAATTATGACTTCATAATTTTTTTTCATAAGCTACTTCAGGATTTGGGGTCTAGAATTCCTTGATTAGCTCACTGAATTAAATAAGGCAAATATCTGCTTTAGCAACACCAAGGTTCCCAAACACTCTCTCCCCTCTGCATGGGTCTTATTACCGATATCAGAAAACTAATTGGTTAACGTAAGGCTGACAAGACACTAAATCATCCTTCTCTCATATAACCTTCGGAAACTGGGGAATGATGGGCTTATAATGGGCTTATTCTGGGCCAGGAGTCTGCTCTTCTCCAGTGGTCACCAGTTGGTGGCAGCAGTTTGGAGGAATGGCTCTTCGAAGTATTTTCTGATTAATGACAGCAAACAAATTGCATCCAGTTGTCATTTAATTTAATTCTACTGGCTCCATGATAAAAACTTAGAACCTCCTCGAAAACAACTTCTATTATGCTATTATTTGTTCTGATGTGACCCATTGCTGCTGTTGACTCTCCACATTTGTTACTACCCTCTGTAGGAACTGCAGCCTTGCCCTCCCCTGAACGGGGGAAAGTTGAGACATGAGAACAGTGAAATATTCATACCAGCACAAGAAGCACATTGTCTATCAACAGTGAGACTTGCCTTAATTAATGGTGGAAAATGAAACAGATTTAGGTAGTCATGGGTTAACTTCTCGATAGCAGTCTAGAAAAAAAAAAATCAACAAAACCAGATGGGAGTTATTTAGTATTTCATCCTGCAAATACCAGCATGAAAAACAGCACAACCCCAGGTGCCTTCTGTTTTCCACTGTGGATATATTAGGGCATGCGAGAAGAGTTTATAGCCCTGTTCTGGAAACTGTTGTAGTAGATTGGTCCTGGTTTGTGTTCACAATCAGATCTGCTTAATCAGAGAAAGAGATGTTCGGAGGCTTGTTTTTGTTGTTTTTATTTATGCTCAAATCAACCCAGGAAGCTGAGATCTTTCATTTTGGACATTATTGACTTTATTAAGTTTCAGTAATTTTCCCTGTAGGAAATGTAAATTAAATATATCAGTAATGGTGTGTGAGCATGGAAAAATGGCTGATGAGCAAAAGGGGAATAAATCTGTGTGACTTACAAAGCTAAATTTGCAGGACTAGCAATTACAATCCAAGTATCTCTTTACCAGCAAATTGTTATCTAAAATGATTGAGACCCAACAGAATTACACATGTTGTTTTTATAGAATTCCTTTTCCAAAGCTGACTGCCAGAAAACTGAACTCTCTCCTGTGGCTGCAGTACTAATACCATTACTGCTGTTGTGATCACATTTCCCAGACCATGATTTTCTTAACTCATTACAAGCATTAGATATTTAAAACACTGTTTTAAAGAGAAGTTCTAAGAGCAAAGAAACTTGTTTGTCAATTAGCTTTAAAATTGTCCAAGTGAGTTTTGTTAGTCTAAATATGCTTTACGCTATAAATGAGATGTGGAAGTTGAGAAGCTGAGATTTCAGCTCAAATAACTGGTTTTGTATCTGTTTCTCCTTCAGCTAAAGAGAGCTCTCTCTGAATACTCCCAAGCTTTTCTGCTGGAAGAATGGCCCGCCTAGGTGAATCTGGAGCAGTACTGCCACGCAGCTCACAAGGAAACTAAGAACTACAGAGGAGCATAAAGACCACAGCATATTTTCATGCCTCATAAAATGCTCAGGTAGCTTTGAGTTCTAGATCCGTATGAAGCTGTAATTCTGTTTATTTTAGATACCAAGTATGTTCTCTATTTAGCTTTGTAACTTCTTTTGTTGCTCATCCTACTGAAATCCCATAGACGTCGTAACACTCACACTATAACCTACTGCAACATTCAATATATGCTGATAATACCTTTAAATGGATGATGTGTCCTCTGGAAACAATTCCCATGTCCTTTAAATCCTCTTCTTCTAGAAGCAGCAATTGCTTCCCAGTGATGTGATGTTCCTTAAACAAGCTAGCATAGACACTCATTTCACCAGAAGTATCACCTTAAGATAAAAGAGATTATTCAGAAATCCACACGGCATTTTATTGGAGGGGGGAAATAAACAAATGTATATTAGTTCATAAATGTGAATATGAATAGCTTTTACCTTTTCTAGTAAGTTGTTGCATCCAGAAAAACTGCAAAAAAGAGTAATCAATCTTGAAGTTCAAATTATCAAAATCTTGTATTACAGTTATTTGGAGTTCACAAGTAATCATCCTTTTTAAAACAAAATTTAAAGATATTTCTCACTTTGGGATAAATGACTCAAGATTCACCAATGCAAGTAATTGATTCTATTTAGCTCTTCCAAACTGCCTTCCATTTTGCAGCCACCTTTCTCAGTTTATTGTCATGAAGAACTGAAATGACCAAAGCAGAAGCTGAGAAATGTCACATGCTAGGGCTGAAGTGAAGGAGCCAGGGCTTTTATGGTTTTTTACTGGCTTTCCAGACAGTCCTTTGGTAAATGTCAGCCAAATAACCCCATGATGCACAACACAAAAAGGGAGTGCTTGATAGGACATTAAAATAATTTTGACACATCACTATGCCAGAGATAGATCACTGGTGTGTCTTGTTTAGCCTTTTAACTGAGTAAAAAGGTATAAAGCACTAAATGCCATTATTTTCTATGAAAGAGAGGTTCCACACCCCTAAAAAGCTCTTAATTTCTTTCAGTTAATTGCCATCCAGGTGGCACACAGTGGGATAAAACCTTTGAAATCATTTTGTCCTGTCCAGGGTCAGGTCATTGGGCACTTCCACATTCCTTAAACGAGGACCCAGGGATGCTCTCCTGGCTGCTGTCAGTTCCCAGCTCCCACTATTTTCTGGACACTGGCGAATGTGGCTGTTTTATGAAGGTGACTCAAATCCTTCATTTACTCCTAGTAACTTTCAAGCCTTTCTGGGACACAAGTTTCACCAAACAAACAGCAGTAAAATCTCACCTAGTTGTTCTGATCCGGCCTTCCCTCCCACCACGCCCACTGTAATTTGTTACAGAGCTCCAGCATCACAACCCTGGCCACATTAACACAAAATACTCACCACATCTTCTTCGGTCCATGCACAAATATCAAAGGAGGGCAGCAACTGTGTGAGAGATACGAATTGAAAAGAAAACCATCTGACCATTTTTCTCCTCTCCACCCACATTTTACTTATTCTGTTCCTTTTTCCCTGCAAAGTGCAGGACTTAGGCTGCAACTCATATTGATGTACTAAACCACTGGATTCACACCGATTGTGGGCTGGCTCCAACAGAGTGTTGGCAGTGTTAAATCGATCCTGTCCCTCTCTGCAGATAAAATTACCCGCAGATCTCCAACAAAAACAACTTAGGAAGCAAACGTAAATCATCTGATAGCAAGGGACTCTACCTGCCTCTCTTCTTGGTTCTGACACTACAAGAAGGCTTTTGCTATGGCTTTGGTACCACTTGATTTCTGCAATGAAAATAATGCTGGGATTATGACTCCCTCCCAACTGATGGATATTTTCTGCAAAAGGAAGGAGAACTTTCACTGGACAGCAGCAAAACCAAAATTCAGAGTCTGGACACTGCAGATTGTCTTCCCACCCATATACAGACAAGTCTCTCTTGGGTTTCTGCCACTGCTTTGTAACTACTCCCATAAGGGTGGGGGAGTGCAGCACTTCCCAGCCTCCTCCTACACTTTGTTGGATGCAAGATGGTGTTAGCTCTTGAAGCACTAGGAAACCACGGAGGAATGGCTGCATTAAACAAAATTCTGGGATGATTTGAAAACTGACAGAGGAGAAGATGTCACTGTAATGGTGATTGCCATTTTACTCATTCAAGTATATGGTATCCCAAGCGTCACCTCCTTGGCATTTTTATCCAGCTTAAAGGGTTAGCATTAATTGTTGTAGGTCTGTATTTGGACAGTCAGTGTCCCCCAGAAGCTCAGTATCATGATGTAGTTGCAAACTCTTTTGATGTAGATTACAGTGGTTTATGAGAGATTCAGCTCGGTCACCCATGAGCCCCCAATGGCTTTGTCACCTGCTTGAGAGCCCTGCCACCCCCAGGTTCCCCAGACCTCACCCACAAGCCAAGCATGTCCCCTGGGCAGGCCCTCATCCTGGCACCTCCAGCTGCACAGCAACAGTGACCTGCAGCCTGGGCACAATGCTGTGGGGCAAAAGTAGGGCTGGGGGCAACACCTCAGCACAAGGAAGGCAAGTGGCAAACGTGAACACCCTCAGGAGGCCGTGAGTTGTGCCTTTTGTAGGTACTTATAGTCAAACTGGCTGGTGCTGCAGCAGGAGCCTGGTATAATAATTTGTACAACTGAAAAATTTACTGCAGAAGTCCAATAATGCATTTTTAGATGTACAGTGGGTTTTTTCAGCTTTCTTCATGTTTAAATATAACCAGTGGCAGAAGAGTTCTGTATTATTATTTTTTTTTGAATGGGAGAATAAAGGAGAAATGTCACACAGTTAGTAATACAAAAAGGTGACTTAAACCAGCAGACAATAAAAAACCTCTTGGAACACCAGCGTTTTACACAGTGACACAAATGCATAAAATTTACTGTCAAAATGTTTATTGCAAAATAGAAGTTTGGAACAAAAGAGAAGCAAGGGAAAAGTTCACACCAAAAGAAAGTTTATGACACCAATCGAGGAAATTGGATACATTTCTTTTTGTTTGTTTGCTTTGGTTTTACACTGGAAAATCAAAGCCACAGTGTGAATAAAACAAGACATGGTATGTCAAATGCAATAAAGAGGATAACTGACAACTGCAAGATTTTACCACACAGAAGTGTAACATTGCATGTTCCACACAAATGATATATTCAGTTTACAGCACAAAAGTCTTGGCATAGGCATTGCACTCAGCTTTGCTTTTTCAGATGGGAAAATGAAGTTTTCTAACACTGTGAAAATATTTTCTATTGGAATTCCATCAGTTCAAACCTGAAGTGTAAGTAGCATCGACTCCAACTATTCAGTACAAAACTTCTTCAGTAGTGCAAAAGCAAGAAATGCAGTGGACTATATCTGACTTTAAAAGGCATATGAGTATTTAGCACACAATATAAAATGTTAAAAGAAAGTTGTCGGTTCTACAGTTTTAAAATTAGATCTTCACACATCAGAAATCTCTGTGCAGATTTTACAGTGTACACTAAGTTGAAGCCTGAGGGAAAGGGGAAAGGTCTCTCCTCCGGACTCCTACCAGTGCATTTTAAGGGCTGTGAAAATTACTAAATGAACTTACTTTTTCTACCTGAACATTCTACCTAGGACTGTAGTTAAAACCTCTGTCAAGTCCGAGGTCTTATTAAAAACCTGTAAAAGCTGCCTGATTACAGACAAAGGAAGTAGAGCACTAAGGACGCACAGTAACACTGCTCAATACTTAACAGCTATATGCACACTACAGATCTATTGCTACTGCTGAGAGCAATACCCACCATTACTGCATCAGATATTTAACTTAGAATAAACACTTTAAAACCCAGAAGGAAAGGGAATCAACATCTAAGAAAACCTCTGGAATGATAAGCAAATGACGAGGCATGAACGTGACTGTGTGACAAGAGGCCACGCCAGACCTCACCTCCAGAAAGCCCTTCCCATCCAGAGGGGACAAGCTCCATGTCAGGGAGAACACAATGGCTGGCCATGCAGCACACCTACACACTTAAGGCACTTGCTACTCCAAGAAATTAGTGATGTCATTGTCACAAAAACGACTAGATCATAACTTTTCCTTCATTAAGTCCCATTTCCATTTTTTTTTCACCACTGCTGAAGGAAAAGAAAGTGAGTTGGACATCCTGTCTTGGTCCCAGCTGACCATGCATCTTTAAGCAAGCCAAAAGTTGATCCTCCCCATTCTTCTCTGAGGCCATTTACCCACCTAAGTTAATGTTTGCAGTACAGCAGCCTGGTAAAAACATGAAGTTCAGGCCTGGTTCTTACCTTTCCCCTCCACTAAATGAAGTGGTATTATTTTACTGCAAATACCTTCAGGCTTTATGGAAGACAGAGGAAACTGGGAACCCAAAAGGCCTGGCAGGGCCTTGTAAGCAGAGAGGTGTACAAGGCACAGGAAGGCTTTGGGTGGTTTGTTCTGGCTTTGGCACAGAGCAGCCAGAGAAATGCCTTCTGGGTTTGGTTAATGCTTTCATAAGCTGACACACTGTGTGGCTGTGGACTGTTGTGGAGATTTGTATAACCTGGTGATGAGACAGGTAGGAGATGGACTGGGATACACTGAAGAGCAAAGTGAGGCGTGGAAGATGAAATACTCTGACCTCCTCCAACCACCATACCTGCCCACCAGAGCCATTTTCAAAGCCTTTATCTAGTGAGAAGCATTTCAGAGGCAGAAAAACAGCTTGATTCTCACATATGATAACTGGCTTGTAACTGGAGACACCTGGTGTGAAACTCATCACAGGAAAGTAAAAATGCAATTAATACCACTGCTTTTTTAGTAAGCACAGCAAATATTCTAAGTATAACACTATCTGAACTGAATCAGAAGAGTTTGTCATGTTACCACCTTATCTACACTTCAGAGGTCACCTTTGCTACTTTAAATGCACGGGGAAGTTTTAGAAGAGCCTAAATTTTCCCTTAATACAGTTTAATTTGCTTTAAGAAACAACATGAGGAAAAAAGGCGAAGAGGAAAGAAGTCCATCTTGCTTCATTAAAAAATACTGAAGCAAGTAGAGAGTAGAAATTACTACAAGCACGTTACCACATTCTGATGATATTTGCTGATATAAGTTACACCCCTGGGTAAGCACAAAACCTTGAAGACAGACTTAAACCTTGTGATGTTGCAACTATGAAAATCTGTGTCATGCTACTTAAAAACTAATTTTATTTCTCTAAAGATTAAGGAGTGAATTTACAAATTCAGTTAAAACCCACACAAACATAAATGTACATTAAGTGCTCCAAGATCGTCAAACACTAAAAAAGTGCAAAATATCAATGCTAGGAACAGATTTTTTGGGGGTTTTGAATTCAAAATGTACTAAAGCAAATTTTGGCTTTAGTTGTACAACCCTACACTGCTTATGTGGTACAGTGATTTATGCACAATGATACACATCTTAAGACCTAAAGTGCACATATTACATTACACAAATCCATCAAATTTTGCTGAGTGCAAAGTGGCAGTTACAAAAATAGTATCATTGCTGTGGGTGTTAGCAGACGTAGACTTACAAAAATAGTACAAATCTACACTGAAAAAGGCTATTTGTTCTAATTTCCATTTCATTACTTGCCCTTCCAAGTCTCTTTTTCTCCCTAAAATCAAGTTGCTTTGATGGACCTAAGAAGCCATCCTTGAGCCAAGGGGGTTTCTCCTTGGGATACTTTGAACATTTCCTGCATCATTTAAATGATAATTTAATCATGAGAAAAGCTTCCAGATTCAAGAGGGTTAAGTTCAAGTCAATAGCTCTGGGAGGGTTTGGAAGAAGGAGAGATGACATCCTGCAGGAGCTGCTCATCTCGGGCGGGTCTATTCCTGTGCAAGCCGAATGGAGGAGGCCAGCTTGAAGCACAGCACTTGTGCCTTGCAGGTGACCAGACCAGTGCTGATGCTTGAGGATAAAACAATTCTTTCTCAAAACCCAGAGAGGTGCCCACTCTAGAAAAACTCCTTCAAAGAACTTTGTTTTGTTGAGTGAACAGGTAATGACTTCAGGGCTGCTGTTATATAATGCATCCATTTTTCTCTAAGCTATCCACAAAACATCATAATATGTAGGTGAGAGCTGTGTAACAGCAAGCCTATAATTAAAGAAGCCACTCAAAACCAGAAGTTTCATAAAATAAACCCTTACAGTAATTGAGAATGGAATTTTGATGGCTTATTCCTGCTACTGCTGAACTACACTGTAACATTTTTCTTTTGAAATGCTGCCCTTCTTCCTTGGCAAATATTTTACAACATCTTCCTTTCTAACCTGCATCTGTGTTCGCACTGGTTTCCCTCCCTCCTTCTGCATCACCACTAAAGGGGTCATCAGGAGAAACATCCTCACTGCTCTCAACGTAAGTGCCTGGCAGGCAATTATTGCAGCAGATTGCTACACACTGAGTTTTATGGTAAGCTGTAACAGCAGTGACAATACTTTTAAAGTAATGTAGCTGTAAAAAAACAGTTATGCAGAGACTAGTAAATATTCCTGACATTACTGCCAGATTCTACTATGGAGAATTTCACATAAGCCACAGTAGTAGGGCCCAAGCTGAAATGTCACAGCGACTTCTCCATGTCCTTTCCTAAGGACAGCACACGCCGTTTAGCAGATACAACAAAATCAAAATTTACAAACACCGATATTTGCTCTCAAGTACAAGAATAAGTCCATCAAAGTTAATGAGGCTTCATGGATTCACATCAGCGTAACTGAAAATTAGCTTCTAGATCACAATATCTGATAATAGATGCAGAGGTTGGATTGCAGTTTACTTTGCTAGAGTGACTTATATACACATGCACATGCACGTGAGGGGAAAAAAGAAGAACCTTTATACAAATCATCTACTAATAGGGATTATCTAGGTTCTGCTGCTATTCAGTTTTTAAGCTATATGTTTAACTAACCCCTCCTCCCCCCCAAGCTTCTCTCTTCCTAGAAACCTATTTGTGACATCCCACAATGCTGCCTTGAAAAGGGCTTTAAATTAGAAACACAGCAAACCCCTTCAGTACAACAGTAAGAAAGAAAGAATGCAGAGAATAGCAAATCTGGAAGTACAAGCATATGCATATGATTGACAATTAAAAGGGTAAGGGAAATGACAAAAAACACAAAAGAAAAATTTGAAGTACATTAATGGCATTGAAGTTTCTCCCAGTCTTTCCAAATCTCAAATTTATCAAGCCATAGTTTCTGTAATCAGGCACTAGGAATTATAGATATAATCATAAAATAATAATAATCTCAATTAGTTTGGAAATTTTGGTTCCAAATTTCATCAAAGCAGAAATAAGTCAGCACAATTGAAACAAAAACAACATATCTTTCTACATACAAATATGCTCAGCCTGGTAAATAGCTTTTGTTTGTTTGTTTTTCTTTTACAGGATTTAAACAGACCAAACTGACAGGATTCTTGTTCTACAACTTTATTGTTTTGCTTTGCTAAAACGATTTCAGGGTTAATTCTACAACTTATTTTATTCGCTGCTATCATCTGTGTCATCAAAATCATCATCATCATCGTCATCTGACCAGTCGAATTCACTGAAACCCAAAGCCATGTTGATTTTCTTCCCTTTTCTCATAGAGGTGGTTTTAGAAGAATTCTTTTTGGCTTGCATGTTTATCTGCATTCCAGAATGCAGGACAGATCCTGCTTGGTTCAGAGAGAAGATATCCCCAAAGCCCGTCATCATCAAGGCCTTCAGACTTTGGTTCATGCCAGCTACCTCCCCGTTACTTGTTGCTGTGATCTGACATGACATCTCTGCACTGTTTGACTCCTCTGTTTTAGATTCAAAGTAAGACTCCTGAGACATTCTTGCAGCAAGAGGTAAGAAAAACTATTTAAAGGAGGAAAGGACAGAGCAAAAGTGAAAGTTAGAACCAATTTAAAAATCAAGGAAAAAGACACCACCAGATTAGTCAGCAATCAACAGAAAGCATATGATTAGTGAATCTAAACACGGAGGTCAAGTAAGAATTCATTAAAACAGACAGCATCCTTCTGGGGTCATTGTTCTTAAACCAAAGTGCAAAATCACTGAGTGGCATGGCAAGAACCACAGGCAACAGAGCTTTCATTACAAAAGAAGGTTCAAACTATTCAATCCTTCATTTTGTACAGCACAAAACAGAATATGACATTTCCCAACCAGGTGGACTGCTTCCAAAGCAATTTGAGTTGCTTAATTCAACCTTTCAGGATTGAAGAATAAATCGGGTTAAGACCAGAGAACCCAAACAAGCTCTGCAATTTGATGCAGAAGTAGCAGCCCCTAAATATCAGAAATGGAAGCAGCAGCAGACTGGTTATGAGTGTATGCTCAAAAAGAGAGAAAGAGTTACCCTGCAACAACAGCCACAATCAGAAATGAGTCTCTTGCCCATGCAAAGGACAGGAGAACTGGCCTCCAGCCTGCACCAGCACCACACCTTCAGAAGCCATCCCAGGGACAAGCAAGCAGGGGAAGAGGGGAGGATTTGGTCAGCTTGTCAGCTTCTTCAGCTTTTTTTTTTGTTGTTTTTTGCCTTTTTTTTTCCTTTAGTGGTATCAAGAGACATCTGTCAATTTGTTCTACATCATATTAAATTTCTACTAATCTTCACCTACAGATAATGGTAATCTCCTGACCCAGTCTGTTTGTACTAACAAATGAAATATGCCCTCTTCAGATAAATGATTAATGCCTCTTCAGAGTCGCCAGGCTAGTAACCTCTGTGACATGTTTGCCTGTGCTTCACAGGGAATAAAAACTCAGGAGTTTCACCCTAAATTAAACTACCTACTTGTCTTAGGGTGTCACACAGAGACACTACTAAAACAACAGCAAAGGAGCTGTGTGTAAACACCTGCACTAGCCTTTCTTTCCAAAGCATTTGTAAAACTACCTACCCAAAATTCATGGATTTTCATATCTTTTCTAACTTAATCGACTGAAGAGTCAATGGCAGTTGATCATAACAGGTTACAGGGGTGATTATGGCGATGCCCTGGTATGCAACACAAGAGGCTTCACAGCCAGGGTTGCTCAAAGAGTGCCCCTTTCTTGGTAAAACCACTTACATTGACTATTTTTCTATAATTAAAAAAGACGGTATCCGTCTTCTGTTCCACTTGAGCTTTCCCTACTTACATAGACTTACTATTTGCATTGTGTATAAGTAAAGTTAGTGATCAGGGTTTAAGAAACAAAAATAAAACTAAGAAGTTGGGATGATGGGGTGCCCTAAATACTCTTAATTCATCCTATCACTATGTGGTGAAAGAACCTGCAGCTAAGCTTCTGTACACTTGGCTGTACAAAAAGCCCCAGTTACACCATCAACAGTGTGCTAGTTGGATTAAGGATAACCAAAAGCTCTTCCTCATAAAAAGAAGGACTCTTTTAAAAACAAGACCTAGTACACAACACACAAGCTTTATTGCCAGGCAGTTATAGTCACTTTAGATCCACAGAAGAGCATCCCCGACATGTGGGAAGAATTCCCTTCAAAAATCAACAAAACTGCAAATCAGCTTTCCACTAAAACACCTTTCTGGGTCCTTGACTGTTCAATGTCTGAGAGTGGGTAAGCTGTGAATGGCTCATTTTGCAAGTTATAATCACTTCCTCCACGTTTTGCCTTCTCGTTATCTGGACAATTTAAAGAGTTAGTTGGGACAGGACATGCCTTTAGTGACACGCTGCATATGATGACTTTCAGAAGAGACCCTTAGAAATGGCTGGGCTCCACCAATCTCTCTAAATTCCATGGTTCTTAAATGAAGGACCACCTGCAGGTACAGGGCATCACAGGTAATATATGGATTTCATGCCTTGCTCACTGTCTTCCTCTAAATAAGATGTTAATCTTAGCCACATACATACCCTCATGAAGTCAAACCTTCTTTCAAGACAAGTCTCCCATTTCACTGAAGCTATGGATATATTTTACTCCACCAAAATGCTCCAGACTCCCTTGTGCTAGAGGCTCTTGGAGATCCACACAAAGGAATTTGGAGAGATAAGACTCAAAGCTGTCTCTTGTATAAGATGCAGTAGAAATAGGGTCAAAACAAGAGCAGGGAGAAATGCACAGAAGCATTTCTAAATACTGGTCTCATGCCTCCCTCATGCTGAAGTGAGTGAAGCTATACTTTACTCTTTGAAGCAGGAGCAGCCTGCCACACACAGTTACCTACCATGCAGGATGAAGCTTCTACCAACTCTACAACACTGGAGAATCAAGCAGTAGAGACAGCTTCACTTTCTCCTGTCACTTGGTTTAAGTTTCTACTCCTGCACACCACTGCTGGCCTCTGGTCTTTGCTGTAGAGCCAAGAGGTGACTGCAGAGCACAGAGCAGGGACAAGAGCACCAGCTAAGACACAACGAGGCCTAGTGTTGGCTAAGAACCAGGTTGATGCCCAGGGGGAACTCTAAGATGTGTCACAGCTCTGGTTGCCATGTCTTTACTCCTGCTTTTATAGTCAAAGTAGCTTAAAGTCAAGCACTACAGTTCCCTATTATAACCCTCTAGTCTGATGCTGCTGAGCAGACACTGCCTGAACTAATGGAGGGAGATGCTTGACTCCCAAGGATTACAGCTTGCAAACAAAATGCCCAGAGATATTTTGCCAATGATTTACAGCTACGAGGTTACAATATAGTTGTATGTGTAACCAGAGCTACAAAAAAAAAAAATAATCCTGCTTGAACAAGCCCTTTTTTTGCCAGTATGGTAAATTTTTTTCCAATAAAAGGGCTTTTTAGAAAATATGTTCTGTGTAACATCACTTAAGATGCATGGAAAAAACAAACCTATATTTCCCTATTAGAAGGAATTGCATTTAAATGCAATAGGAGAGTTGGGTTAATGCTATGCAGAAAGACAGTTCATGCTTAGCACAATAGGCCTTAGCACAATGCTTTATTCTTGCAGCAATGCCAGCTCTAAGTGAAAAGTACAAGTCATAAGCAAGTACAGCATAAAAAAACCCTAGGGCCTTGCTGGTGAAAAGGTTTGCTCATTAAGGCTGTGTCTCATGCTGTGCTCAGGATAGAGGATGGCACACAGCTCGGTTACTGGAATCTTGCAAGTGTTAAAGCAGGCATACAGATATCTACTGAAAACATACAGAATCTGCACATAGGAAAACATTTATCCTCTGTGATTTCATTACTGCATGTTCGCAGCTGGAACATAAATGCAACTTCATTTAAAGAACTGCAATAAGCTGTGCCTTAAAAACAAGTCATATGTAAATGGCTCTAGCTGGAATCAAGGTTGTAAGTAGGATAAAATTGAGCATAAGAAAAATCATACGCTACTGCAATCTCAATTTGGTATTTGTTTTAGCTAGTGCTTTGAAAACAAGTAGGCATCAGAGTATTTTTTTTAACAACTCTGTTGTAATATGTCTCGCCATGCACTAAACCCTGTGGTCCTCCCTCTGCCAATCAGTGGTTGAAGAGCGTAGTATTTCATTAAGAAATTCAAGAAAATGCAAGGAAGGATTTTTTTGTTCGATTTACTAATAGAAATATGGGAATTCTACCAGTTGGTAACTGGCCAGTCAAAGTTATGTTAACTGTAATTATGAACAGAACCTTAAATTGATACTTCAAATTTTGACCCCCTTTTCACAGAATGAGAATTTGCTTCTTCTCGAAGAACAAGAACAGAATTAAAAATATCTGCGTAAGTTTCACGACATGCTTTCTGGAAGATACAAATTATTCTTACATTGAAGACCAAATCTTGCATCCTATAAAGTCAACAGCTTTCTAGTTGAAAAAAGAATTTATTGAATGTAAACAACTTTTAAAGCTGAGAACTCTAAACAAATCAGTGGGACACTACTTAAAATGCTCATGTCACAATATGAACTATCAGTAATATGTGGTATCTAATGTATCAGGTGAAATTAAAAAAATATATTGTTATCTGGAGTGATGCAATAAAATTGGCCCAAAGCAACAATTAAAAACATGAGCACTTCTTCCTTGGTATGTCTTGAGATTTACATAGACAAAGCTCCAAATACTTCTGACACAGGATGAAAGGTTGAATTATTGTCTACTTACAGGAGTATTTGATTGTTCAGTTAACTTCTGCTCCCACATCTTCAAACGTCTCTCCCGTTCCTTTAGCTCCTGCTCTTTAAAGCTCAGATCACGCTCCAGTTTCTTTAGTCTCTCTAAGGTTGCCTCAATTTCACATCTGCACGGAGACAATTTGTTACGTCTTGTCTTTTCCTGACAGATATAAATTGTTCATAATTCCCACTTGAATGTTAATTAAATGTGAAAGGCTGAAAAGTACAATACTAACTCAAGCAGTTCATTTAATTACCAAATGCAAAGTCTTTCACAGCTTAAGGAACAAATGGTAATGTTTATACTTCAGAACAACCACAATACCTTCGGTTGAAGAAAAATAACATTTAAAAGAGTAAAATACCATAGAACAAAAACATTTTTAAATGAAAATGCCTTCTTTCCCCCCAGCATCATGAAACATGTTCTGATCCATAAAGAAGCTGCATTAAGACCTGGTAATGGGACAAGCATTAGCAACACAATACAGGCAGTCCAAGAAGCCCATTTGTCTGCGTTTATAACTTGACTATAAATACTATTTGGACTTACACTCAAAATGCACAGAAGCATTTTAGGGGGGAATGTTTTCCCTACTTATCTTGCTGTTTCTTTAGGTAAAGATACAAGAGCAAAAATACAAACTGTGATATGAGCCAGCCCTGCAAATGGTTACAAATACAAACTTCTCAAGTTTGGGACAGTTGTGAAAAGGATTTAGTTTACTTTTCTCCCCTTCTCACCATACATGCAAAGTTATGAAAAGTAGGAAGGGCAGGAAATGAAGGCAGTACTCTCAGAAAGTTGCAGATACCATCTTTATTTGGTTTCACTGCACGTACCTCCCTTAAAGTAGTTTCCTTTGACATACTTTCTGATGGACGGTATATTTTAAACACATGAACTGAACATGCTCTTGGCAAAGAGTTTAACAAGTTTTGCACTACACAAATACACAGAAGGTGAACAACACCAGATTCAGACATATATTTTGCTTGTGGGGTAACCAAAGAAAAATCTCCAATTAGTATCAGAGGTTGTACTTGCATTTAACATTTCTATGCCTGTTTGGGGGACTCTGCACTACCTCCCACCTGTATGCTGACAGCTGTGGGAAGAGTCAATCACAGTGTTTTTTCTCCTTGAAAAAGTGAGCTCCTAAGAAGACAAGAGATCCTAAAGACAGCTCCATAGGTAGCTATTTGGACTCTGCAAGGCCAAATATTCTGCTCGAAGTTCCACCTTATTTTTCTTGTGTTAACACCCAGTGAACAAAATATGCTCCTTCTGATGTTTTCAAAAAGAAATTAGAAGGACTAACAGAGTTAGCTGTCATTTCTACTTGGGGTGGAGAAAGAGAATTACTTGTTTCTGTAACTCTCCTGTCCTGGCATGGAATGATTAAACTCTTTTCCACTAAAAGAGTTCAGCCACTCAATGTGGGAAAAGAGCGAACCTAAAGAGTCTATTTAAGCAAATCAAATAACAGAAATATTCCAAATTTTATGGATTTCTCATTTTGATAAGACATCTCTGTCAGAGAGTAATGCTTACAAAGTACAGTGAAAGGATTCAGAGCTAGAATAACCAGCAAATCCTACTGCAAACTTTACCACCATGCTTAATTCTACTGCAGAAATCAGCCACCTGGGGGCAAAGACATTTATCACACTTGAGTCCTGCTGAGTGAGCTGTTCTATGTGGTGGTCAGAAAAAATACCCCTCATAATTATCATGCTTCAGATTTCAAGAAAAATTCTCTATCATATTTAGGCATGCATAGATTAAGACTGATCCCTGTGCTGGGTAGAAAGTGGTCACACATCACAATAAAGAGACAACAAGGGAACAAACTAAAAGGCACTGGACCGAAGGTCAGAAAGTGACTCCTCCCCAGACACCCATATCCCTCATAATCCCTTTCTGTCAGCTGCAACACATGCTATGCTATCTACTCTGGAAACTACAGAGCAATTTGGGGGCAGTTGCAAGCACTGCTTTTCTTAGTTTGTCTCTCATCATAGCTGCTACTTACACACAACTCTATAATTTTTTAAATATGTAAATTACATTCTCTTTTAAAATTATATTATGCACTAGGGGAGTCCTGGTAACAATAGTTTTCTCTATGTCAAAAGTCTATTTTGTACTGTAATTATCTCTCTTCATTAGACAGAAACTTCTCTTACAATAAAAGGTCAGTCTGCAAAAACAGTCACATTCTGAAAAATAATTCCACTGCATAATGAAACTGTGTAATTAAAGAGAAAGCTACTGTACATTGCCCAGTTAATGAGTCTTACTCCATAAATGAAGGAGCTTGAAACATTATACATGGTAGGACGTGGATTTGTTTGCTTCTGTAGTTCTGCAGTGTGAGCTTACTGGTTTTTCTAGAATAATTTCATTCCATGACACCAAAGAACAAATACTGCATTACTAGAAACTGTAATGATAAACATTCACAGATTAAAAACAATGACTGGCATTTGTTTATATGTCCTGAATTGCTACTAATACACTAAGTATCATTAATAAAGTATTTTAATCATTGGAGCAGCCACTCGTGGGGAGAGGATAGAAGGAGAGATGCAGTTAGTGTACATGACTAAATGCAGACAAATGTGATCTCTCACTGAATTGGAACATCATTACTTCTACAGTAATTTTTTCTGACTGTAATACAAGTGACTTGAGAAAGGGCTCCAAAAAGATCACAGAATATGAACTTAAACATAGGGTAGGCCTATGCAACTCAGGCATAAGGCAGTGCCCCTATTTCATTAATAATGAAAATGTGCCAAACACATGTGGAACAGTTAGGAAAGAAGACACTGAATTATTTTAAGGAAATACAGAACAAGCAGATCAAAATGTGATATTAATATAAAAATTAAGACCAGAAAATGTTGCAAGTAAGACTGCATTATATAGATAAGTTAAAGTATCATTTGCTTTATCAACTCCAGCAGTGATGTACAGATTCAGCCCACTCTTGGTTTTCATGCCAGAAAGTCAGTGATACTGAAGACTCCAGTTACTTGCTGTTATAGCTACAATTTTGGCATGTCTATACAAAAAGAACCTCAGCTTGCCTTTTTTTAAGAGTGGGGAAAAACGCAATCCAGCTTGTCTGAGCTTTGATTTGCTTTGGTAAATGCAGTATCCTTCCGAAAGTGCAGTATCTGGATCATTAATTCAGAGGTCCCTCAAAGGAACAAGCATAATTTTTGCTTTTACCAAGCCCACCCTTCTCCAGGGCTCTGCTATCCAGGCTTCATTAAGACTCCCTATTTTGTGGTCATACTTCTCATTCTTTCCCTACTGCTGGTTCCACTATCTCTTTGCAAATCACTATGGGATTAAAAAAAACATGAAAAAAAAAAAAAGCAATCCGTAAAAGCAAAGATTTTTCAATGCAGAAATTAAAACACATTAAACTTCTGTGCAATTGTTTTTAGTAACAAATTTAGTCTCTTTTAGTTTATCCTTTGGGATCACTTTATGCATCTTTCATCTACTTCAGGTGGCAAATTTTTTGCATGCATTCTGTTTATTTGGCTAAATGTTTATGAAAGCTTCCATACAGACATGGCTTTTGCATCAGGGCAGGAAGCTGTTACCAGAATTTGGACAGGAGAGCACTCCTCCAGCTTCCAAACAAGTGGCCACATGATTTGTGCTCTTTGTGAACATTGCGTTTTCATTTCAGCTCAATTCAAAAATCATCTTTGCTTTCAGGCAAATCTTGTCCCATTGTGAATTTTTATTTTCTCTCTCCTATTTCCTTGTCTTGAAGACATTTATTCTTCCAGAAAAAGTGCCACATTTATTTTTAACACAAGCCTTCACGGTAAGAAGTTTCTTCAGTACTTGACAGTACCAAATAGCTTTTTGTTGCCACACAGCTTTTCATTAACATCTTTTCAGACATTTCTCACCTGAGAAATTTAGGTGTATCAAAACAAAACTTGCAAGAAGTACTTCGGCCACTTGAGTCACACTTCAAGAAATAAACTCATTAAGTAAACCAGTGTTTGTTGCCAAATGTCAGCTAGTACAGCTTTTATTTTGCTATATTGGCAGGATTAAAGTAGTTATTCACTTTTCCTAAAGGCATTGAGTACTTGCATACCTTTTAAATAAATATTTTTATTATATAGGGGTATAGAAGAAACCCCTCACTAGGGTGTACTTTTTTCCCGACCCTCCTTGTTCTGCCTGCTGTCAAACCCGCGGTATGATGCTCAGAGTCTGCATAAACAACGGTGGCCATGAAGCCTGGGTACTTTAATAGCGCCATTAGTGCCACAGCGGTGCAGGCAGGCGGCACAACGCCCGGCGGGGCCGGCGGAGCGGGGCCCGGAGAAGGCGCACACCCCGGGCCGGGCCGGGCCGGGCCGGGCCGAGCCGAGCCGAGCCGGGCCGAGCT